>VDFB02026320.1:163072425-163095761 GCA_007258455.2 Sequoia sempervirens | reverse complement strand
AAAATTTACAACAAGAAGTTCAAATTTGGAAAGGGCATTTGCAATGGTAACTTCTAGAAAGTGCGCCAACTTCGTGGGGCCATAACTTTTGATCCAGGACTCCGATTCGCGAACCGTTCAAACCGTTGGAAAGCTCTCGAAGTCAAGAACGCGCTCGAATTCCGCTATGCCGATTTCGGCAAGTTTCGGGGCCGATCCGGAAGCTCTAAGTGCCTCAAATCCCACTCGGAAGATTTTCAGGTGCAAATCTGGGCAACAAAAATTGCAATATCTTTCCACCCAAGAAGAGAAAATAAAAACCGTGAATTGGGAATTTTATTATGACGAAAAGGGTATCCAAAAATGTAAAAACATCTGAAAAATGATAAATTTGAAATTTCACTATTTTTGGGTGATGCAAGATTGCCCTTACACCACCGGATGCCCCCGCATCATCTACCCAAAAGATATCCTTTTAAACTACTACACTCACACTGACTACATACCTGACATGGTATAATAAATACATTAACTATTTGAAGGAATTCACACCTCACCATACATGATACAAGATATTATTGATTAGGCATTCTACACATTGATACACAACATGCTTTTGCAACCTTAAGATAAATGAAAATTATAGTACTATAATCTTTTTCACATTTTGACAACCTTCACATCTAATAGCCTTAACACCCTTTGATAACCACTATGAGCAACAATCCTTTAACATTAGTTTGAAATCAATGACAACCTATGTTCAACAATTGCCCCCTTTTCATTGATGGAAAATAAAAAAATGTTGGGGCCACCAAACACTCCTAAAAGAATACATCTGAATGATTTCTTGGTTGTAGAATTTACTCCCCCTATGAAAGATATGACATTTTGAGATCACTTTCTACTTAATTAGCATTTCCTCAATTTAGCATTTTCATCCCACTTTCTTCCCCTTGGACATCAATGAAAAAGGATCAACAATTTCTCCCCCATTTTATATCGGTACATTGCATCGTTTGGAAACTTGCTTCTTGGATAGAATCCCCCTAAGTCCATGCTTCACTACCTTTGAAAAATTATGCAAGAGCACCAACCCTTCTTGTGGCAGGGAGACCAAGATCCCCCTCACCCTATACTTCCTCTTGATTCAAGAGGAGGGAGAAACAACTCCCAACTTTTTCCAAAAAAGATTAAATGTCTCCTTAGGAAGTGGCTTCATGAATATATCTACAATTTTCTCCTTTGTGTCCACATATTCCAATCTTACTTCCTTCCCTACAACCTTCTCCCTCAAGAAATGATACTTGATTGCAATGTTTTTTGTTCTTGATTACATCATCAGATTCTTTGAAATTTTTATTGTACTTGTGTTATCACAAAGAATAGTGATAGGATCTTCAAACTCAATCTTCATCTCCTTCATATTTTTCTTTGTCTAAAGCACCTGAGTGAAACATGATACTGCAACAATGTATTCTTCTTCTATTGTAGATAAAGAAACTGATTCCTTCTTATTACTCAACTAGAACACAAAACTATCTCCAAGGAAGAATGTACCACTACTTGTGCTCCTTTGGTCATCCACACATCCTGCCCAATCAACATTTGTATATGCAGTCAGAGTGAAATTATCACTCTTTGGATACCATAGTCCAAAATATTTAGTATCCTTCAAATACCTAAATATCCTTTTCACAACCTCAACATGAGTATCTTTAGATGTCACTTGAAATATGGAAACCATTCCAACTACCTGTATAATATTCAGTTTGGATGTATTCACATACAATGAATTTCCAATCATAGATTAGTAAAATGTTTTATCTCCTAAAGGAGAATCATCATATTTACTTAGCCTACACCTAATAACCATGGGTGTTGCAATAGGTTTGCAATCTTTCATTCTAAACTTTCTTAACATATCCTTTATGTATTTGTGCTATGAAATAAGAATCCCTTTGTCTGATTGAAAAATTTTCAACCCCAAGAAGAAAGATAATTCTCCTAACATAAACATCTCAAATTCATTTTGAATAGAATTTTGAAAGTTATTGCACATTTATTCACTACTAGCTCCAAAAATGATGCCATCAACATAAACCATAACTATTAGCATTTATTCTCCTCTTTTTATGTATGTATTACTATCTACATAACCTCTCCAAAATCCTTGTTGCTACAATTATCCATCCAACCTTGAATACCAAGCTCTAGGAGCTTGCTTGAGACCATACAAAGCCTTCTACAATTTGCAAACATAATCTAGATTGTTAGTACACTGAAATCCTTTTGGTTGTTCAATATGAAATTCTTCTTCAAGCTATCCATTCAAGAATATTGACTTTGCATCCATCTGATACACATTGAAATTATTGAAAGATGGGAGAGCTAAGAACATCCTTGTTGCCTCCAATCTAGCCATTGAAGCATTTTTTCCTCAAATTAAATACCTTCAACTTGAGCATACCCTTTACACACAAGTCTTGCTTTTTTTTGGATCACTTCACCTTCTTCATTCAACTTGTTTCTGAATACCCACTTTTTTCCAATCACATTCTTGTTTTTACGTATTGGGACAAGTTCCCAAGTTTCATTCTTCATGATCTGATTCAGTTCTTCCTCCATAGATTTTATCTATCCTTGTTCTCCACTTGATTCTTTGTATGTAATAGGTTCTATCTTTGAAAATAAAGCAAAATGTACTTGTTCACTTGATCTTTCCAGCCTCTTTTAGGTTAGAACCTCACTATCTTTATTACCTATGATCTAATCTATAGAGTGATTTTTTTTAACATACTTAATTGGATTTTTTGGAATAACTTCTTTTGAGTCTTCAATGCTGTTATACATTGATTCTTTATGATTCTCTACTTCTAGAATAGTAGTATAATGAATAGTTTCATCAACCTTCACATTTTCACTTTCAACTGCGATGTAGGAGCATCCAGTGGTGTAGGTAAATCTTGCATCACCTAAAATAATTTTTTTTAAAAAAAATTTCTTTAGTTGTTTTAAGTCCCATTATGACACTTAAGAGGTGTAAGATAGTCAAAAGTCAAAAAGGGTAAAAAATGATCACTTACTATTTTTAGTAAGTCAACCTAAATGGGCTCATATGGAACTAAAAATTTACCCCAAGGACCAGAATTGAAAAAAAAAATCAGTCACAAAAGAATCATCTCAATACCTTGCACAGTTTGGGAGATATTAAAGTTTCCATCTCGAGAAATTTCTCCAATGCAGCTTCAGATTCAAATATGAAAACATTAGAGGCCCCGAAACAACTCGAAAAGTGGACGAATGGATCTCCAATGGGTTTGGCATGTTATATCTCTTCAAGAGCTTTTGAATGATATGTTATAAGAGAAAATCAAACACCCAGATCAAAATTTATGGCCCTATGAAGCTGGCCCACTAAAAAAGTGAATTTCATTAAAATTTCTTTCTAGGCAAGAAATCAATTGGCGATACTTTTGGCACCAAAACAAAAGGGAAAATAACACTTTCTAAAAAATTCTATGGTGATTATTGGGTAAAATAAAAAGGGTTAAGTGGAGGTTGTAGAGGGTTAATATATTTTGTTGTAATGAATCAAGCCACAAGGCTATAGCAATGTAAGTTTTGAATCTATAATTTTATTTTCTGAAAATAATTGAAAGTGAGTTATTTTCTAGCTCACATCTTCTATGTCAGTATCTATTGTCATGATTTTTTTGAGTTTTGGGCAATGTGGCCCTCATCAAGTGGTATCAAAGCAAGGTTTCCTGAGTGTGTAAATAGATTTTCGAACATGAGGTAGTTTACACTAGGACTTGTGCTTGTGGGTTTATGAGAAAAGTGATCAGAATGTCTCCGCAAAGAAACCATGGTGGTGGAAGAAATGTTGTACTAGAAGATGGTTTTAGAGCCCTACAAAGACAAGTTCAAGCATTACAAGAGGAGCTGCATCAAGGGTTTGAGCCAAGAAGAGGAGATGAAGCTAAAAATGAGGAACAATTAAAAGAAGAAGAAGATGTAGTAGATCTAGAGCAAGTTAGATTATTTAAGGTCATCTCTAAGATTGGGAAAAATCCAAAGATTGATATTTCTATATTTTTTGGGAATCTTAGCCCAGAAGGGTTGATTGATTGGATAAACTATATGGAGGAGTACTTTGAGTATGAGGAGGTGGAAGATCCTAAGAGGGTAAAATTTGCTAAGACCAAGCTCAAGGGTCATGCAAATATTTGTTGGAAAGAGGTACAACTACAAAGAAATCAAAGAGGAAAAGAGAAAATAACTAGATGGGACCAAGTGGTGGACAAATAAAAAAGACAATTCATTCCTGTGGACTATGAGCTATATTTTTTGAAGAAAATGAAAGGGTTGAAACAAGCGATAAAATCTGTCAAGGAGTATATAGAAGAATTCTACCATGTCCTAATTAGAATAGGCTATTTTGAGGCCAACAAGGAAAAAGTTTCTCATTACATAAATGGGTTGAATCCGAGTATTCAAGAAGAGTTGGATCTGGTAAGAATGTCTACCATTGAAGATGCATATAAGTTTTCTTTGAAGGTAGAAGAAAAGTTGAATATAAATTTTGAAAGAAAGAAAAGAAATGGGGGTCATGGTGGAAATACTATTGGACAGTCATATGGAGGTCAAAATGAAGATCAAAAGAATGGTAAAGGATCCATTAGTATCCATAAACAGAAAGGACATAACACCTACCATCCTCATGATCAAAATAATGGAGACCAAAGAGGAAGAGGAAGATATAGACAAGGACAGGAAGAGGAGGCTTTCATGAAATCTATTTCTAGTGTGGAGAAGGACATAGAGCCTATGAGTGTCCTCAACATCAAGGAAGGAAAAAATAGGAGACCTGGGGGTAATGCACAAGTTGCACATGTAGATGAAGATGTTGAGTCTTCACATTCTAAGGATGTAGAAAGAGGAGAGGTTCTAGTTACTAGAAGAGCCTTCCTGAATGAGGAGAAAGAGCCAACTCAAAGGAAGAATTTGTTTTTCACCAGATGTAAGTGTGAAGGTAAAGTTTGCAATACTATTTTTTGATGGAGGTAGTATTGATAAACTTGTTTCATAAGAGATGGTTAGTATGTTGAGGTTGGAGAGAAGAAGGAATCCAAATCCATACCAGATTGCTTGGTTGCAAAAGGACTGTAAAGCTTTGGTAAATGAACAATGTTGTTGAATATCCTGAATATTGAAAAGGGGGTGAATTACTATTCCATAAAACCATTCAAATAAAATCCATCTAAACATAATCACATATCTGACTGAATCAATAAGAGAGAACATGGAAAAAATACAATGCATCATCACACATGAACACCAGGATTTTTACATGGAAAACCCAAAATGGGAATAACTACAGTGAGGATTAGCTCAGAATACATTAAATTTGGATACAAGATATTACATGGCTCACTACTAGGACTCGGTGTCTTTGAAAGGCTCAAAACCTGAATACAAGAGATGGTTAACCACCAAGATAAAAAAAAGTTATGGCTCACTACCAAGAGTATGAACTGATAGAATACACCTTCTATGCACAGGGTTTAGTTCCAATGAAGATTTGAATAAGAAGTACTGCTCATCACAATGGTCACTCACAAATTTGTTTTGATCCTCAACTGATAAATCATTAGGCTCACATAATCAAACATCCCTTAATCCTATTTACACTTGAGTACAACCTCTTTTCTTTCTCCTTCCCATATTCACACCTTTTCACTTTTTCTCTATACACCACACAACATGCTTTTATCCTTCAAATTTTCTTACATATATATGCAAGTATATCTCATTCATCAATTAGGTCAGCCTAATTAGATTAAAAAAATAACCAAAAACACTCTTGTTGACACCATATATGATTTAAAACAATTTAATCCATGTATTGCATCATATCAAGTCAGTGTAGATCTATAGAAAACTTCCACAAAGTATATCTAGTCTTCTAAATGCATGTCATATGTTAGGTCAGCCAAGACTAGGACTTAAACACAAAAACTATAAACCATCATACACTTTTCCAAGAAAACACCTTCAAGATCCGATATCACATTAGTTTCTTTATCACATTACCATCATAGAGCCTACCATTAGAACCACAAAATTAGAATGATCTCCTTAACAAAATGTGGAGTCTCACACACTGATATGTAGAGCAGAGAAATAACTATAGAGTACAGAGTTAGACTCTATCAATGATAACTTTCTTCTCTCGACACAAAAATTCTCAAGATCCTAGATATAGTTGTCTAAAAGAGTCATGATAACATGGTTGAGAGATCAAATTCATATATTTTCCTGTATTGAATTCTGGACTCAAAAACCAATGCATTGGTTTATTAGTAAACACTTTTGGTAGAGATTAGCTTCTGGTTTACCAAATAAGCTTCCCAAAATTTTGTCACCATGTTGACATCAATGACAACATAGGAATAACCAAATCAATCTATATGCACTTCATGCTCATGTTGCAAGACTCCATATTTCCAAAAATACCCCCCTTTGGAATTGATGGCAACATGTATATCAAAAACATTTTTATACCAATAGAAGGCAACTGAATACTCCCCCTTTCAAAAATGTTCTTTTCAAAAAAAAAATTTCCTTTATCTATCTCTCTATCTCTCCCCCTTTGACATTGATGGAAAAGGATGTATAGGGGTCTGGAATATGTATACGTAGCAAACATTTACCAAAAGAATGGAATGTACAAAAAAAATGTATTAACCTGAAGAGGAGGAACCTTTAAGATTCTCCAGGGTATCCTTCCATGAAGCTTTTCCTTCTTCACATACTTCTTTGACACTTACAAGAGTCTTGTATAGTATTTCAAGCTTAGTCAAAGAATCTATGCCATCTACCAAAGTATTGGGACTAAGATTAACTTATGATAAACCACCAATACTATTAAGAGCATTATATATAGGGATATGCCCAAAGTTTTACCGCCTTTCGAAAGCAAAAACTGCTTTAATTACTTTTTGTTCTTTGATCCCTTGAGAGAATTTGTCCTAAAGCTACACAATGTAGGACCATCTCTGATTATTTCTATCATCTACCAAGCTGTACAAATCTACTTGAGTACACATCTGACTTTCACTCTTCCTTATCTCATCTCTTATATTTAGTGTATTGTTTCACCAATTCAAACAGAAAGAAAGTAATTCTTGAGCTTCTTCCTCACAAACCTATACACCCTTCAATTCCTTCACCACTCTGCAATGCACATCTGCACATTTCTTCTTGATATCTTCTAAATTTTCTTCCATAGACCTAATTCCAAATTATACTTCTAATCCGGAGATATATTCTTTTAAAGAGTTAATCATGCTTCTAATATTTTCCACAACTGATATAGATTCATCAAAGTTAGCACCAGGGATTACCTTTTTTAGTTCTCTTAAAGCTCCTTGAATTTTTATTCTTTCATTCTCATGTTGAGCTTTCTTTGATTCACTTTCTTTTGTAACTTATTTCTTGATAAAACTACCTTTTCTCTTCTTTCCTATTTCGGTTGCACTACCAAGTCTATAAAAATTTCTTCTTCATTGGGATTCTTGGGGCTGTCTAAGAGTATTTTTGCATAATGATCAATATCAACCTCAATCGCTTCATAATCTAGTTCAGATATCCACACCAATCTAGATTCCTTTCATATAACAAAAATCTATAGAAACTAAGAAATTAGTATTTATGGAGTACCTCTCAATCACACTTTCTAGAATCTTTGATCTTTTGTTCATCCTCATCTAAAATGTTCCAAAGAATGCAGCAAGAGTAGTCTCTTGACCATCCAAACCACCAAGGTCTATCATGAAATTCCTAATCTGATGAGCAATAGGTTTTGAATTTTTCCATTCTATCCTACCAATTACCATTAACTCTTTCATGAAGTAAAAGAGTATGTAGACAATCAAATTTCTCTACCGGAATGTATTTTTCTTGTTCTTAATTTCCTTCAAGTTCTTCAAAAGGAGTATGCAAACAATCAAATTTCTATACCAAAATGCATTTTTCTTGTTCTTAATTTCTTTCAAGTTCTTCAAAAGATGTATTCAAAGTAGCTCATGCAGGTCATAATCCATACCGATCCTAACCATATCAATAGTAGTGTAAACAACAGTAGTAGAAACTATGTGGTCATTGCTTTGTAAACAAACTTTGTGACCAACAACCACCACATCATACCTAATGAGCGGATCTTCAATTGTTCTTAAAACAATTTCTTTACCTTTGAGAGTCATACCAGTCATCTCAATTATCTCTTGTTCACTCATAAACCTTTGTCTAGAAACTAGTCCGAAGGAACACAAACTAGTTATATCTCATATTGTATCTTTGATTATCAAGTGAGCTCCATCAATCCACATTGATTCATCATGAATCCTACACAAAATCATTTGAATATATTTCTTGTCAAATTCAAATAGAGGGGATTTCTGCCATGCATCCAACTTCTTCTCAACTAATATTTTGTATGCATCATGATTTTCTTCCAATTAATTCTTTCATAGGATACTTAATCGAACTGGTGGAATTTCCTCAATTCTACTATAAATGTATGTATAGATATCTTTAGTAGGTAACACTCTAGGAGGAATTCTAGAGAGTGCACGAATGGATTCTTTTGATAGGTTCTTCAAATATCTCTTCAATTTGACTTGTGATTTATCCAAAATATTCACAACCTTTGAACTATCCATTGTATAAAATCAAAATATTGTTAAAGAGAATACCTCTATAATTGACAATGAAGAATAAGATTAGATGTCTAGCTTCTGAAGCATGCTTTGAATCCACTTCAATTTCTCCTCTATTTACTAAATCCTAAAACTCAAATTGCTCTAGTTTCTTCAAACTTCCTTTGCACACTTCTCTGTATTCACATATTCCTTTCAAATGTTATTTCCTTGATACTTCTGAATTTATTTCTTTCATTTTGAATGCTTTTGTAATAAATGCTCCAAATTGTAGGTAGATCACCTCAAAATTTGAGTGTGCTTCTATCCTTTCAAATTTTGTAAACTTAATTCTTCACACATGTGACTAAAAAATTCCTTGAATTCATTACCACATTAAATATGCTCCTATCATGATGTGACAACAAGTATCGATGAGGGTTTTATTAATTTTTTTTGATAATTGCTCCCCCTTAGGCACTACCTAACTCAAAATTTGATGGGCGTATCTACACCAAAGGACGACATAGATAAAAATGATGCTTCAGAATAAAATTTCTTTAATTATCCTTCTTTTATCCAATTTTTTTCATCTCTTTCCTTACTTCTTTTGGATTTATAATTGGTTCATGCTTCTTTTCCCGATAGATATTTTTTATCCTTCTATTTCTATAGTTTCTAACTAATTGTTCCAAATTATTTTATACATGAAAAACAACATTCTACCTTCCACACTTTATTTTATTCAAACTATATTCACACTGATTAGCCTTGTTTCCATACTTCTTGCACTCAAAACATTTTCCAAAAAATGATAAATTATCATTCATTCTACTTTTGCAGTTCTTTGCCCTATGTCCAAATTTATTGCAGGAATAACAAACATCATTAAAAGATAAGTACCTTTGAGCATTAGGCTGTCTAATGGGATTCCTTCCAGAATTGCTTCTTAAGTCCTTGATTTTTCCATCTTTGCTCTAATTCTTCTTGTTAGGAGGTTGCTTCATTTTTGAACTTTGTCCTTCTTCAAACCCTAAACCTCTTTTATCCATTGGAAGCCTCTTAGAAATAATTAAATCATCAAAAATTGTAGAGCTTACCTTGATTTATCCTCAATTTTTTTTCCTTTTCCAAATTTGATCTCAAAATTTTCTTGCTTGAGCTTGACACATTCATCCATCTTCTCTTGAATTTCAACTTTCTGATAGTCTTCAATTCTTTTCTTTTCTTCTAATTGTTGTGGAAAACTGGTGATATCATCATATTCCTTCTCAATTGATCATAGGCTTCTTCATATCTACTCCTTAGATTCTTGATGCAATCATTCACTTCCTTCAACTTATTCTTCAAATCTTCATTTTCTTCTAAATGACTAGCATATATCACTTCCAGAGGAAAATAAATTCTTATATTCAAATTTTGGGATCTTCCTCAAGTTGTTAGGCTCCTTCAGAGGAACCAAGCTCTGATACGAATTTTTGAATATCCAGAATACTAAGAGGGGGGTGAATCAGTATTCCATAAAACCATTCAAATAAAATCCATCTAAACATAATCACATATATGATTGAATCAACAAGAGAGAACATGGAAACAAGACAATGTATCATCACACATGAACACAAAGATTTTTATGTGGAAAACTCAAAATGGGAAAAACCATGGTGAGGATTAGCTCACAATATATTATATTCAGATACAAGATATTACATAGCTCACTGCTAGGACTCATTGTCCTTGAAAGGCTCACAACCTAAATACAAAAGATGGCTAACCACCAAGATACAAAAATTTATGGCTCACTACCAAGAGTATGAGTTGATAAAATACACCTTATGTGTGTAGGGTTTGGTTTCAATGAAGCTCTGAATAAGAAGTACTACTTCTCACAACAGTTGCTCAAAATCTATTTTGATCCTCAATTGATAAATCATTTAGGCTCACATATTCAAACATCCCTTAATTCTCTTCACACTTCACCACACCCTTTTTCTTTATCCTTCCCATATTCACACCTTTTCACTTTTTCTCCATACACCACGCACCATACCTTTCTCCTTCAAAAATTATTACATATATATGGAAGTATATCTCATTCATCAATTAGGTCGGCCTAATAAGCTGAAAAAAAAACAATCAAAAACACTCTTGTCAGCACCATATATGATTTAAAATAATTTTATCCATGTAGTGCATCATATCAAGTCAGCATACATCTATATAAAACATCAAAAAAGTATATCTAGTCTTCTTAAAGCATGTCATATGTTAGGTCAGCCAAGACTATGACCTAAACACAAAAACTCCAAACCATCATACACTTTTCAAAACAAACATCTTCAAGATATGATATCACATCAGTTTCTTATCACATTACCATCATAAATCCTACCATTAGAATCACAGCATTAGAATGCTCTCCCCACACTAATATGCAGAGCAGAGAAACAACTATAGAGTATAGAGTTAGACTCTTTCAATGATAACTTTCTTCTCTCAACACAAAACTTCTCAAGATCCTAGATATAGTTGTCTAAAAGAGTCATGATAACACAGTTGAGAGATCAAAGTCATGTCTTTTCTTGCGGTGAATTCTATACTCAAAAACCAACACATTGGTTTATCAGTAAAGAACACTCCCGATAGAGATTAGCTTTTGGTGTACCAAATAAGCATCCCAAACTATTGTCACCATGTTGACATCAATGAAAACACAGGAACATCCAGATCAATCTATATGCACTTCATGCACATGTTGCAAGACTCCATATTTCCAACAAATGATTGGTAAAGTTAAAGATTGGAAATTACCATGATGAGGTATTGTGTGATATTATTCCTATGGATGTTTTCCATAGGTTGTTAGGTAGACCGTGGCAGTTTGATCACTGAGGAGTACATGATGGAAATTCCAACCCCTATTCTTTGACTAAGGATAGAGTTCATCATAAATTGAAGCCCTTGAAAAAGGTAGAAGAAAAGGTATGCATTAATGTAAGAATTTGTTTGGTTGATGGAAGAAAGTTTCTAGACGGTATGAGGCATAAGCATATGTGTTTTACATTAATCCCTAGAGTTGATAAAGAAGATACTAATGAGGTATTAATAGAGGTTTTAGATTTGTTGGATGAGATTCGAGAAATAGCTTCTAATAACATACCTAAAGGTTTTCCTCCAGTAAGGAAGATTAGCCATCAAATGGATTTGATTCTTGGAACCCATCTGCCAAATAAGGAAGCCCATCAAATGATTCCGACAAAGAATGAAGAGTTGAACATATAAGTGCAATAGTTTTTGCAAAAGGGATTGATTAAAGAGAGTTTGAGTCCATGTGTAGCACCTATAGTACTAGCACCAAAGAAGGATGGAGAATGGAGGATGTGTACAGACTCCCAAGATATCAACAAGATTATTATCAAGTATAGATTTCCCTTATCGAGGATGGATGATATTATGGATTTTTTGAGTGGAGCTGGGTACTTCACAAAGATATATTTGAAGATCAAATATCACTAGATCCAAATAGAGAAGGAGATGAATGGAAGACAACCTTCAAAACCAAGGAGAGCTTGTATGAGTGATTATTCATGCCTTTTGAGCTAACTAATGCTCCGAGCATATTTATGTGGCTTATGAATGAGGTATTGAAATAATTTAAAGGAATATGTGTTATTGTTTATTTGGATGATATTCTAATTTTCAAAAAGACATTGTAGGAGCACATAATGCATATCAAAAGAGTTTTTGAGAAGCTAAGGTAGGAGAAGTTGTTGATTAATTTTAATAAATGTAGTGTTTTAAAGAGGGATTTGGTGTATCTAGGGTTTTTTGTCTCAGTAGAGAGTCTTAAAATAGATCCAAAGAATGTGAGAGTTATCATTGAATGGAGGAGTGTTATAGAGGTAAGATAATTTCATGATCTATGAAGCATTTATATAAATTTTATTAATAATTTTAGTAGTATTTGTGCACCTCTAACTGAAGTCATGAGAGGGGATAGAAAGGATTTTAAATGGACTATAGGAGCAACAAAGATTTTTGATATGTTGAAGAAGAAAGTAATAGAGAAACCTATTTTGGCTCTTCCAAATTTCAATAAGGTCTTTTAGGTAGATTTTGATGCTAGTGGCACTGCCATAGGAGTTGTTTTGAGTCAAGAAGGTAAGCCTATTGCCTATTTTAGTGAGAAGTTGAATGATGCTAAGAAGAAATATTATGTCTATGATTGGGATTTTTATGCTATAGTTCAAGCTTTGAAGAAATGGAGACACTATTTGTTGCCAAAAGAATTTTTTTTATATACTAATCACAAGGTTTTGTAGTATCTCAATAGTCAAGGAAAGTTAAATCAAAGGCACTTAAAATGGGTTAAGTTTTTGCAGAGTTATAATTTTGTTTTGAATCACAGGAGTGGAAGGTCAAATAGAGTTGTAGATGCCTTGATTAGAAGGAATTTTTTTTTGATAGAGATGAATATAGAGGTTTTTGGGTTCAATGAACTCAAGAGTTTGTATCCTAAAGATCTAGACTTTGTAGAAGCTTGGAAGGATTGTTTGGAACCTATTACATTGGATAGGACAAGATGGTTGGATTTATTAATCCAAGATGGGATGTTGTTTAGAGGAAGCCAATTGTGCATTCCTAGGAGTTATATAAGAGAGAATCTAATCAAGGAAAAACATAGTGGAGGATTGGCTAGACATTATTGTCGAGATAAGACCATTGTTCTTATTAGTGAGAATTATTACTAGCCACAATTAGATGTGAATAATTTTCTACAAGGTTGTAAGTATGTCAGATGGTGAAAGGAACAAGTTAGAATATTGGATTGTATCAGCCATTACCTATACCTGAGAGGCCATGGGAGGAAATTAACATGGATTTTATTCTTTGCTTGCTAAGGACACAAAGAGGGAATGATTCCATATTTTTGGTGGTGGATAAATTTTCAAATATGGCACATTTCATTCCATGTCATAAGACCAGTGATGTTGTTCATATTGTAGAGTTGTTTTTTAGAGAGGTGGTGAGACTACATGGTCTAACAAAGAGTATAGTTTTAGATAGAGATACCAAATTTTTTGGTTATTTTTGAAGGACATTATGGAATAAGTTGAAGACAGATTTGAAGTTCAATTATGCACACCATCCATGGACTAATGGAAAAATGGAGGTGGTTTATAGGAGTTTGGGTAACCTACTAGGATGCTTAGTAGGAGATAATACCAAAGGATGGGATTTGATTATACCATAGGAAAAAATTTCTTACAACAATTATGTAAATAGGAGCACTAGTAAATCACCATTCTACATTATGTATGGGAGTATTCCAAGAAGTGATTCTGAACTGAGAAAGATGGATAAGGGGGAGAAGAGCAGTGCTAAGGCTAAAGATTTTTCTAAGCACCTGAAGAATTTGCACGAAGAGGTGAAGAAACATATCAATAAGATGAACTCACAATAAGGCTAAGGTAGATCAGAAAAGGAGGTATGAGGAGTTCCAAGTAGGAGATGAAGTCATGGTTCATTTGAGAAAGGAGACATTTCTAGTTGGTACATACAATAAGTTAAAAATGAATAATTTTAGGCCATGCAAGATCTTGAAGAAGCATGATTCATGAAATGCATATGAGGTAGAGTGAAAAAGGGTGGAAAATGATCACTTACTATTTTTAGTAAGTTGGCTTAAATGGGCTCATATGGACCTAAAATTTTACCCCAAGGAGAAAAACCAAAAAACATTTCTAACCATGAAAGAATCATCTCAATACCCTACATGGTTTGGGAGATATTAAATTTTTTCATCCTAAGAAATTTCTCCAATGCAACTTCAAATTCAAATATGAAAACATTAGAGGCCCCAAAACAACTCAAAAAGTGGAAAAATTGATCTCTAATGGGTTTAGCATTGTAGATATCTTCGAGAGATTTCCAATGATATTTTATAATAGAAAATTGGACAAACGTATCAAAAATTATGGCCTCGCGAAGCTAAGCCACTAAAAAGTGAATTTCATTAAAATTTCTTCCTAGGAAAGAAATCAATTGGTGGGACTTTTGGTGTCAAAACGAAAGGGAAAGTAACACTTTCTAGAACAATATAGGGTGGTTATTGGGTAAAATAAAAAATGTTAAGTAGAGGTTGTAGAGGGTGGCTCCATTAGTGCAAATTGTGGCTTTGAATAATATATTTTATTTTTAGAGTTGAATTTGTTGTAATGAATCAAGCCATGAGGCTATAACATTGCAAGTTTTGAATTTGTAATTTCATTTTCTAAAAATAATTGAAACTGATTTATTTTCTGGCTCACATCTTATGTGTTGGATTATATTGTTGTGAATTATGTGGGTTTCAGACAATGTGGCCCTCATCAAACTATCTTCATCAACCTTTTGTTATAAAACCTATAAGCTTCGCTTCTTAAAGAGTAACCAAGAAAAATTCCTTCATTTGATCTTGAATCAAACTTACCCAAATTTTCTTCATCTCTCTTGATGTAGCACTTCCTTCCAAATATTCTAAGGTTCTTTACTAATGTCGATCTTCCTTTCCATAGCTCATATGGAGTAGATTCTTTGTTTTTAGCCTGATCTAAACTCTATTTAGAATATACACATTTTTTTTCTAGCTTCTCTCTAGTATATATTTGGTTGATTTTCTTAACATAGCATAGTCCTTGCCACCTCCTATATAGTTTGATTCTTTCTTTCTTTAACTCTATTTTGCTGTAGATTTCTAGGGGAAATGAACTACCTCTAAATCCCATTCTCTTCATAGAATCTATCATACTTCCCGACAGTAAATTCTCCAGCTCTATTTGATCTCAAGATATTGATTGTCATCTTAGTTTCACTTTCTACCAATGTCTTGAATTCCTTAAAATTTTCAAAAGCCTCTAAATTCTCTTTCAAAAATGTTATCCAATTCATCCTAGTATAATCATCAATGAACATCACAAAATTACTTGTATCCTTGTGCTCTCTTAGTCCTCATTGGTCCACACATGGCTTGCAACTAATTGATTGAGGTTTCTTAATACTTGGAATACCTTGGACTAGCCCTTTTGAACTAAACAATTTCATTAAAATTCATGTGTCCTAACCTTTTGTCCCAAAGCTAGCTTTCATCCTTCTGTGCAGTGAGACAACTCTATCCATTAAACTTAGTGAGATGATAAATATATATGTTTGTCTTACTTCCTTCTGTAATCATCTCACCGATACTTGATTCTCTAATTTCACAACCTTCAGCACTAAAGGATAAATTTTATCCTTTATCACACATCTGACTGACACTCAATAGATTATGATTTAAGCCTTCAACATACAAAACATCATGTTTCTTTGTTTTACCACCATCAAGGCTTAAAGTACCCTTACAAAAAAAATTGGCAATTGAATTATTTCCAAGGGTAATGGAACCACCTTCAAATTTCTTGAAATTCATGAACTTACTTTTATCTCTAGTCATATGACTAGAGCAACCACTATCAATAATCCACAAGTTCTCCTTTTGAGCATGTAGTGTAGTTTGAGCAATCATAGACTTCTCAAACTTCTTCTCTTCAATAACCTTCTTCTAGACTTTATTCAAAACATCACTTCTTCCTTTTTTAGTAACAAAGAACTCACAAAATTACTTTTGCAATTCCTTTCAATGTGTCCAAAATTGTTGCACTTGAAACAAATTATATTAAAATTATATAGAGGTGCAAATTCATTGTTACAGAAAAATTATTTTTTCTTACCCAAATTCTTCTACAATCCACAACCTTATGTCTATAGTTATTGCAACTAAAACAATAACCAAAGAAAAGAAAATTTGACTAGGTATTGCATCCTTGTCTTTTGGATCTTCTTATTTTGTTCTAAACTTGAATAAATCCATCATTATGAGTCATAATTTTATCACTTGTCATGGTCCTTTCTTACTTTGAACTTCCAGAACTAGTCACTTTCAAAATTTCCTTAGTATCCTTCTCTGATTGTCATGTCACCTTCCTCTTTTGATCATCAAATCCTTCTCCAGTTTATCCATGTGAAGCTTTCTGACTTTCCAATATTTGATCTAGGGTTTCAGTACTTTTACTAAACTTCAACTATAGCTATTGATTTACTTTCTCAAGATCTTTTTTGGTTGTCACAATTTTTTCCTCAAGCTTCTCACAATCTTTGTCTCTTGAAAGTAACAACTTTTTTGTCAAAACTTCTTCAACTCTTTTTGTGTCTTCTACCTGAGTCTTCAGATCAACAATCATATTTTTGTAATCTTTAAATATTTTGATATTCTTTATTTGTCTCTCACTTCTTCTACATTTTTTTCTTTAGTTTTTTAATTTATTTTTAGGCCCACAATAGTTTCTTTATAAGATTTGCTTCTTCTTCATTGTCTTTGGAACCCATTTCAGCATCTCCATTAGTAATTTCAAAATCCATGAACCCAAATTTTCCATTTTCATCTTTGGATGTATCTTCATCTTATTCTTTAGTGGAATAGTCTTCTTCCTCATAAGTGTAGAAACTCTTATGTTTTCTCTAACCTTTAAATCTTCTTTGAAAAGATTTATTTCCATTCTTTTGTTCAACATTGTTAGTATTCTTATGGGAACAAAACCATACAATTTCCAAATTCTCCATAATTAAAACAATTGAAAGGTAATTTTCCTTTGTACTTATCGAAACCTCTTTTGTAGTGTTGGTGTTCCAAATTGAACTGGTCCAATGAGTCCTAAAGAATAGCCAATTTCTTATGTTCAGACTTAGAGAGGGATTTGGCCAACTAACAAGATTCAGTCAAAGACTGAAATCTCCTACACATCTGGCTCTATAGGACCAAGTTGGGTTTCCCTTTACAATGCCTAAAACTGAATTAAATTATATAGAGACATTGCTTTTTATAGCAGATAAATCCTAATTCAATTATACCAAAGAAAGTACTAACAACTTCAAATCTAGCTAAATTCTTGGTATCTCAACACTCACTCAGCAATTGGGAAGAAAAATTCAACACTAAACCTCAACCAAACAACAAGGATTTAAAATGATTTTGAATTTATGAATTGTTTATGAGATGCATTAAGTTGAAAGATAAATCGGTTCCTAATTCTGGGCCATGGAGTCAAACACATAATCATAAAGAAAATTTCATTAGAAAATGAACTTCAATCAGTGGATTCAAACTGTTGTTGCATCACACCAACAAATGTACTCCTATTGTCAATCAAATTCTTCTTATAGCTCCACCCTGAACACTTATCATCACAATTATTTGCTCAAAGTAATTTAACTACTTCCTTGAAATAGAACCATGAACACATTACACAATGTCAAGGAAATTGACATGAAAAATTCAACCATACTTTGTATTATTGAATTCATATGATCAAATGTGTACAAATATGGAGACAATTTGATGACATTTATGCTTTACTTGCACAAACAAACTGATATTTACTCATGAAGTCAACAAATACAACTTGCAGACTCAATTCATGACTCAAACTCAACATTTCTCTATCTACCCAACCCATATAGAAAAATTCAGAACCCTTTACAATGAGAAGAGAAAGAGAATAAAAAGAAATATAAGAAGCCCAAGAAATAATCTGTTGATGACATCTAGAAGCTTCATCCGCCGTTAATCAACAAAATGAAAAGCCTCTCTCTTCTCTCTTCCCTTTGCAAAAAACTTTGCCTATGTTTTTCCTTCATTCACCTGTGCAACAGAAAAATTACACTCCTCCATGAAAATATTCACTCATTTTCCTTGTAGTGAAAAATTATCTTTTCTCTCCCGTGAAAATTATTCACTTCTCCTTTGCTCTACTAGAGTTGCACTTTATATTTCCCAGCCAATAGAAAACTCAAACTTTAATAAAAGGGGCCCTTACTAGTAGCTTTTTAGATTCCCATGATGTTGCATAAAATTTCATTCGTGCCACTAAAATATTTCACCCAGTGCCTTTTTTTTTTTTCACCTTACATTTAAAAATGTTTTACTTAACACCTGAAGGAACTTTAAAATTTTCATCATTGAACTTTCATAAACATTTTCCTATGCTTTTACTTTCATTTTATATTTAAAATATTTTACCTTTTTAAATATAAACACTCCAACCCTTTTTACCTCGAGCTGCACCCATAGATTGCATTTTCATAAAAAATGGTTACCTCCTTAAATGATGGGCTTTAAGTAATACTTCATCGGGAAAACAATTTTGTTTACCTGCACCCCTTTACTTTACACCATATTTTAATAACATGCTTTTAAATGTTTTAAAAGTCTTCAAAACTTATCAGGAAACATTTGAGTTTAAATGTTTTTCCTTTTAAAATATGTTTTTTCGGGCCCACTCTTTACCCATAGCATACCTCAAAACACATTTGATGACGTCACCTTCAGTCTTGTATGGTCAAAAATTAATGACCGAGATTGGGTTGTATTGTCTCCATCTGTCTCAGTTGTTGATCTCCCTCTTCTTCCCTAATCTCTGTTTGGCTACATCTGCTTTTCACCCTAATCCATGCTCTGTAAATCATGTTTGAAAATGGTGGCAATAATTTCCTCAAACAATTTTGACTCCTTTCACTATAGGTGCACTCACACCACCTTCTTTCGTGCAGGCAGGAGGGATGGAAATACAGCTGCCAATTGCATTTGCTTAAAAGTTTCTAAGACCTTTTTCAATAAATCCATTCTAGGTGTATATTTGAGTAGCTTCAATGAGCACTTGATGATTCCTTATTTTTTTCTATAATGTCACATTAATGCCTCCAAGCAATGCCATGGTTGATCCACCCACAACAAATTTATTTGTCCCTGTGTTCCATGCTTCAAGATAACTAGCCTTTGCCTTCAAGCTTTGACATGGGATAAATTCCAATACAATAGCTCATGGCAGGGAGAAGGCCACCTAATAACTCTTCCTTCTTTTCTTATTAAAGATGACTCTTTACAAATCCTCAAAGGAAATTTATCTACCTCCAAAGCATCGCATTTGACACCAAGCACAGTTGGATTCTAACCCAGTCCATGCCAGGATTCAATACTTGCTTTCAAATGTTACACTAACCAATCCTTGGCCAATGCATTAGCTACTCTTGCATCATGTAGCTGCTCAAAAAATTGAGCAAGGTTAAAAAGTGTGATGACTTGATATGGTCGAGCCCTCCTCTGAGCATGATAGTTTCCCCATTGGCATTGGCTGCAAGATGACCTCAACTCCATGTAGTTGGTGTATTGAATGTTTTTAAACTAGTGTAGAGGCTTCCCCAATGCGTAGCATGGTTCCTTATTGGTTCGTGCCAATACCTTACAAAATGAAGTTTGAGCCTTTGTTGGAGTGTTGAGGAATTCCTAGAATCCCTTCATGGCTGCCTCCTATAGCACAAACAATTCCTAGCTCTTCTAGTTGCATTTGCTTGAAATTTCTAAAAAGTTTTCAACAAATCCATCTTGTGCATATACTACTCATCAATTAATGCCCTCTTTTGCAAGGCCATGGTGGCTGCTTCATGTGTAGTAAGAGCATTTCATTGTTTGTTCTCACAATGCAAAACTCCATAGTTCTTCAGATGCTTTAAAACAATAAACAATTGCTTTTCATAAGCTCGCACTGTCTAAGAATTTATTTTACACTATCAAATTGACCACTCTCTACTGACTGGTCGTACCCCATCATTATCAAAATGTTTCATGGCCTTTTGCACAAATTGCTCATTATACAGCCATCAAGCCATCTATGTTGCCTTTGGTCAAATTGTAACACTTTAAGATTTTCCAAAGGATGAGAAAAGATCTTCAACATTTGCTAGTAGATAATGAACAAGGTAGATTTCATCAAAACAATGAGCATATTGAACTTGACCGATCCTATTAGAAGTATGTGCTTCCATAAATGTGAAGATGCCATTGCTATAGAGGAAGACGTATTAGTAAACACTTTTTCTACTTGAAGTTGTTCAATTTTCTCCATTGGCAAAATGCACTAGTCCTTTTTCATTTTAATGTGCTTTGCATGCTTCCAACGCCTCTTTTTTGATCCATCCATCAAGAAACTTAAGCAATATTGACCTGTATACTTGATTTTCTTTCAGTATTATGCAGTTGTTCAAACAACTTATCAAGATCAAATAGTGTTGTGACTTTTTTCCACAGTGGCTTCAAGTGAAACACCACCTCCTTGTGCACTTATGCTCCATGACACTGAGATTCCTGAATTCCATTGGTCAGACAAATTACATGCCTTATGTGTGCTTCCACAATTCACTTGCATATGTTGCCTTTGCTACAGCAAAACGCTGAGTAAGTATTTTACTCTCTTCGGAGAATTTCATCAATTACCATTTCACAATTGTGCAAAGCATGTCGGGTCCCCATGTGGGCCCAACTAAAAAAAAAATCATTTTCAAACAAGTTTTCTTCTTGAATTGATCTGAGGCAGCTTTTGAAGTGAAATGATAAACTGGGTTATCATTAAAATTTGTTTTCAAGCATGTTTGAACAATGAGAAAAATTGGTCAAGTTGCCTCTGGAATCGCCCTGGGAAATTAGTAAAATGACCTCCTAGAGCCATAAGAACTTACAAGCATGTAAAAATTTGACCCAAGAGTGGAGTGCAAAAGATGATTCAGAAAAAAAAGTCACGAAGTGAAAGATATTCAATGTCAGAGTTGCTTAGTCAAACTTTTCTGCAACTGCACTTGTTCAAAACCAATTAAAACTCACCGAATCACTACTTTGAAAAAATATCAAATCAACTTCTGGGGGGATTCCACTAGAAAAATAAGCTCATTTAGGTACACTGAGCATGTGTGCAAGAGGGATTTACTTCACTCATTATTCTTCATGAGATATTAGGGGTCAAAGTTGACTACCTTGAGACATTTTAGAAATGCATATGTAAGATTAGAACAAACTGCATTTGCTTTTGATCTCGAAAAAATAGAAAATCATACCATGAGGCTCTAAAACTATACCAAGGAGCATATGAATGTAGGGAGAATGGAGAGCAACAATCCTTTTTTCTTGATGATCATCCAACTATGAAATATCAGCTCGAACAAGAGGCTACTTCGCAGAACAGAGTTTGCAAATAGTAGAAAAGTGACAAAACCCTCTAGCTTCGCCTTTCAAAACCCTGTCAAAACTTATTATGGGAAGCTAAAAACTTACATGACTATTCAAATATGCTCATTGAATGTGCTTTCCATGGGGTTTTTCTTGAAAATCATTAACCGGGTCCAAATTACAACCCTCCAAAGTAGGTCACTTAAGTAGATTCTTCAGGTGCACTTTTGAATATGCAAAGGAAAAAATTTCAATATGGGCACTTCAAATTTGAAAAATTTGAAAGTCCCAATAGTGGCTCCAACTGGGGATGTATGCCCCCTATGGGAATAGCAAGATTCCAGATCTTTTGGGATTTGACCAAATACTAAGTCCTTTGGGTGTTCTCAAACTACTTCTTTATTGAACTGCTTTTTCAACTTCACTTGGTGACCTCGAGCCACCAAATGAAAAAGGGGAGTCAATTGCCACTCTATCAAACACCAATTTTTTAAAGAGCCGTCTCCTCGCTCATACTTTCCTCCATCTACACACCAACAATATGGTGACTACGCGCAGAAGTAGAAGGATCAAACTACCTTTGAACAAGTGGAAACTTGCTCCTTGTTCAACTTTGTTATCACATGGAAACCAAATCACATAGACCATATCACTTCCATCTACCTGATTAAACATGTTTGCATCTTCGAACAAGCAATCATATATAACATTATCAACATGTTCATGCTGCCGGTATTGGCATGGTGTGATGGTTTATAGGTGAAGGCATTGTTGTTCTTGCCACCAAGGTTTAAACCGGATTGGGGTGTTATTATTGAATGGTTGCTATCGGTTCATAGCTTAGGATCAAAGCGTTTACCTTGGATAAAAAAAAAAACATGTTCATAATCACTATGCATCTGAAAGTCATGAATACTCTCAAAATGTTGATTATCATGTGACAAATTATCATATGAATCATTCTCAATTTGAAAACAACATTCTTCAATGTTCTTCACATTGCCACATTTTATGAAAACTTCTTCTAGCTAGAAAAATTAGCACTCACATTTTTCCATATGGTTGATACTATTAAGCTCAATCTGATTACTAGCTTCCATGTCAAAGGTGAGACTATCACAAAAACTTACCATAATATTTTGCACATCATGCAAACTATCTCCAGGTGTATGCAAAGAGATACACTCATGCATAGGCACACTTCATAACTATCCTCCATCACACTGGTATAGAGATTCATCGAGGATTTCTAACTTATCCTCATCCTTACTCACTTTTGTAAGGAAAGATAAGATGTGGAACAAACTTTCCTAATGCCAAGAACTCAGGGGAAAATGTAGATATGACTTAAAATTTTTCAATTACAGTTCAATAAGATACACATGAAAAGAATAACATAAAAGAGAAATGAACACATACACAATTGGACACCAGATTTATGTAGGAAAATCCTTACTGGAGAAAAACCCACCACACCAAATAAAACCTCTTTATATTACAGTAAACAAAATTACATATAGAGATCAAACTTCACTTTCAGATGTCAATTTTATAGCAACAACATTTCCCTAATCAACCTTGTACAA
>VDFB02026320.1:163008035-163072325 GCA_007258455.2 Sequoia sempervirens | reverse complement strand
AAACCTTTTTCTCCAATGTGGCCTAGCCTATGATGTCAGAGCATAGTCTTTTCTGCTGGAAGTTTAACTTCCATAGAGTTTGCACTATTAGGAACTTTTTCCTCCTCTCCACGAGTAGTCTTTTGTGACTTTGCAAAGACACTGTTGCATTGAACAACAAGTGTGTCCAGCTTATACAAAGTACCAATATGAGCACCCCTAGCTAGCACCAATGAGACTCTAGTCATTTTACATCATTTTCCAGATAATGTGACTTGCACTCCAACATCATTCAGCTTACTAATAGAAAGTAAATTTTGACCAGACCTAGTATATGCATTACATCATTGATTCCCTTCACTCTTCCATCAGGGAACTGAATTCTGACTCTTCCACAACCAACTATTTCTAGAGATGAATCGCTTGCCAAATACACCCTTCCACCATCGTATTTTTTTCATACTTAGTGAACCAGTCTCTATGAGATGTCATGTGGAAAGATGCTCCAGGAATCAATTTTCCATACATCATCTGATGCCTGAGTTGCCAAGGCTGCAATGAAAGCATTTGCATCACTCTGAGAAGAATCATTGTTAGAAGAGTTCTTCTTCTTCTTCTTTTTCTCCTCTTTGCAATCCTTTCAGATATGACCAGGCTGCCCACAATTCCATCACTTCACCTTGGACTTCTTACTAGGAGAATTTGATCTCCCTTCTAATTTTGATTTGGACTTCTTGTCCTTCTTCTTTCCTTTTTCTTTCGATCTGCCTCAAACAGCAAGAGCCTCCTTTGACATCTTAGAATATTTTCTTCTCATCTGTTTTGATAACAAAGAAGAAACAACATCTTCCATTTTAAAAGTGGATGTCGTACTCCCAATAGCCATCACCAAGTGATCCCAAGAATCTAGAAAAGAACATAATAATAGCATACAACGATCTTCTTCATCAATCTTCACATCCACATATGCTAACTGAGCAATCAACATGTTGAAAGCATTTAAATGATCAGCAATAGATGCTTCTTCCTACATTTTCAAAGAGTACAACTTCTTCCTCAAGAATAAATTATTCACCAAGGACTTTCTTTGATAAATAGCTCCCAGTCTTTTGCATAAAGAAGATGCAGTATTTTCTTCATGAAAATTTAGAAGAACAGAGTCTTCCAGACAAAGCCTTATAAGCCCCTTTGATTTTTGATCTGTGAGGTCCCAATTCTCTTACTTCATGCCTGTAGGTTTCATTCCAGACACAACAAGCCAAAGATCATGATCAACCAAAAGATCTTCCATTTTGAGTTTCCACAACTCAAAATTGCTACCATTGAATTTCTCAATTTCAATCTTTCTTGATGTGCTTGCCATCTTAATATGTAATTTAAATTACCAGACTTCTACAAGACTCCCACTGAACAAAATTGACACAAAAAACCCAACCTACCCACAAGGATAACACAACTAGCTAGGATCTGATACCACTTGTAAGGAAAGATAAGATGTGGAACAAACTCTCCCAATGCCAAAAACTCAGGGAAGAATGCCAAAAACTCAGGGAAAAATGTAGATATGACTTTAAATTTTGCAATTACACTTCAATAAGATACACATGAAAAGAATAATAGAAATAGAGAAATAAACACATACACAATTGGACACCAGATTTACGTGGGAAAACCCTTACGGGAGAAAAACCTACCACACCAAGTAAAGCCTTTTTGTATTACAGTAAACAAAATTACATACAAAGATCAGACTTCACTTTCAGATGTCAATTTTACAATAGCAACATTTCCCTTATCAACCTTGTACAAAAATCACCATTTCAACGCTCTCAGAAGCATACAATGAATTCACACACTAATCAATTCGTGTTTAATCGAACAAATCTTTTGCCACCTTACTGTTCATCATCTTCGATAATTACAAAGAAAACCTCTTAGTTCATGGTCTATTGATATTCCACACAAGAACGGTCACAACTATTCAACTACCAACGGTTCTCCTTCTACTTCTCCCATTGGTCCAAAACAAACCATGTAGGACAGTCGTTCGGTCAAAATGTTCAACTACATCACATGTCAGTGAGACACTAGACCATGTCTCACCGATGCCAAAGTTCCCAATCATAGAGCCATCGACAAGACCAATGCTATCGACAACATCCTGAGAAGTTAGACCGATAGTTCAAGTCTCTCGATGTCACAAGGAAACCAACTATTCTTATCAGCAAGAGTCACACCGAACGTAAAACTATCAGCCAGACATGCTCTGTTACTATGACTCTCATAAAAATTTCATGTCACCCCGACCAAGTATCGTCGGCCAGAGGCACACTAAAACAAATCCATCAACAAGAGATTTACATTCTTAAGATTCTTATAGAGCCTTCATGTTACTCTGATATGTCCATTAGCAAGAGTATCCCCGACATTCAGCATGAACAAATCCATCGGTGAGACTAGAACTGTTGGAATGAGTATTAATGATATACATCATGTGTAAATCCATCAGTGAGACATCTGTTGTTGGAATGAGTCATAAAGTCACCAAAGGATCATAACTCCCTGATGACATTCATCGCTGAGAGTCTCCTTGATGTTCACCAGAAACCAACCCAATAGTAAGAGATCTATCAGGATAGAGTAAGTTAGGAATCTCACTCCAATATCCCATGTCTTGCCGATGACTTCCATCGGCAAGACAGTTCCAAAGTCACGCCAATCTGACCTCTTTAGAAGTTTAGAACACAACTGCTAGTCGGTAAGACATTATGAGGGTCTCATTGATTTTTCTCTTTCAAGAGTTTCATGTCAGTAAGTTTGAGGCACATTTTCCAACAAATATCCTCTAAACATAACATATCAACATTTTCATCATCCCAATCTTGCTCAACAATGAGCTAACTCTAGTTTAGAAGAATAATCTGATTTTACTTTGAAATTAGCATCTACATCCACATGAAAAACTCATGACTAGGCTCATTCAAGTAAGCAAATGAACACTTGTTTAAATTCACATTACAATTCTCAAAACTTGGCTCATTGGATATGCACACCTGATGCAGAGTGGAAAGGAAGCAACACTTTCCTCAAAAACCTCTCTCAAATGCTCTTGAACACACAATAAATCCACTATCCCTTTCAACAAGTAATTTGATCACCCAACTCAACTCACACACCCAAACATGTCAACAGGTCTTGGGGATGATGTAAAAACTCTTCACACAATACAACATGACCAAAAAAATAGACCTTGCATCCAAAAACACCCATTCTTCCATCACTCCTATACAAGCCCATGCATTCTTGTAGTACAGGAAAAGCATGAAAGTCATGATTAAATATTGTTAAAGCAAGAACCAGACCAAAGAGAACTAGTTTCATACATCTACCAAGGTTCCCTACAAACCCCCAATAGGATCAAACTCCACAAGCAGATGATTCAAAACACTAACTTTTTAGGCCACAAAAAGGTTTTGTATTACCTAGGCACGCCCCAACACCCCTAATGCCTTTAATAGACTCCAACAGGTTCCCCAAGACCTTTTCCATGCTCTCCATCCATTCTATTTACACAAACACTCAAAAAACAACAAATAATGCATTCAATTGGACATTTTCTAGACTGTTACAAGGAAGAAACTGACCTAGGGCATTAGATATCTTTCATATAACTCCATATTTCACTCTAAAAACAATTGTATCATGGAGAGAAGTCCTAATCCTATCATTCCACCAAGTTTCAGATTTTTCCCGCAGTGGAAATGGGAATTACACACATTTTGAGACTAAATCCTTGGTTTGGAAGAGTTTCAGACCCTCTCTTAGGAAAATTGTTATATCTTTCTTGATACTTGATGAAAACAAGCCAAATTACCACCAAATTAAAGGTTACTCACTCCTTTATCAAACCATGCCATTTTAGAGTCTGTACAACAATGCCACAGTCTATACCAAGCAAAAGAACAATGTAAAATGTAGGAAAAAGCAAAAAAACAAAGTTTTATTGTATTCAATGCTTCAAAAACTTCATCAACACCCCAGCTTCGACCCCAAGGAAGGATTTTTAAACTTTTCACCATCACTTCCAATGGCCCTCAACTGATTTCAAAGGAGGGAACTATTGGTTAATGATAATTACATCATAAATGTTGAGTTTACACCAAATTTCATTATGACAACTTTGCATTTTGAAGCAACCTTTCAATCCTAAAGACCTAAGACCTTAAAACCATTCAAATGGCTTGGAATTAGCCTTATTACATGTTCAAAAATCCAACCTTGTACTTTCACATACAAATTCAAGTTAATGCCTTCAATGGCTACATGACAACTCTTAGGTGCAAGATAGCAACTTTAGACATTTTGAACACAAAACCCAAAAAATCACCCTAGAACATATTCAGTTGTCTTGATGGACCTTATTCAAGACAAAAAAGACTCAAAATACCAACACTTAAACTACGAACCACCTAGTCACGTTCAAATGATAAAAAATGGAGGATGAGGTGTGGGTGCTCCTGCACCATACACCCCCCCTAGAAAATACTCATGCCTCATGAGTGATTGTTGATACCATTGTCTCCAAAATTCATGAAGGCTCCATTGATCCACAAATCCACTCCACTGATTCATGTATACTGATTGTGCAATCTTCCCTACACTTCTAGCATGTTGGAATGCATTTACATGTGCATTTACCTTGTACTCTATCCTTAGACCAGTCAACTTTCCTTTACCCTTTTTCTAACCAAGATGTGATTGTTTACCCTACATCACACCTACAAACAAACATATGTTAGTGTTTCTTTTATTTTTTCTCACTTTCTTTTCATGCTCATGTCTACAACTATCCTGTTTTCCCTATTTTTCTTGTCCTTTACTCACTGTCTCATCAAGTTGTTTTGTCACTGTCATATTAGACTTATGTACAGTATTTCCTGCAAACTTTACTTATTTCTCAACTTTATTCATAACCATAGGGCACTCTATGGTTCCTACTAACACACTGTCCTTCATGTTCATTGTCAAAGCATTCATTATCCCTGTGTTTACCCTTTCATTAGCTACCCTTGCATTTTTAGTTTTAGGAGAGTTTCCAACATCAGAATGTTTGTTTTCTTTCATCACATTTACAGGAACCTTCTTGCCACACATAATGACCTTAGCCTTTCCCTTAACATCTTCAACAAGGGGAGTCAACACAAAGGAGTGATCATCTTGAACTATAGTATAAGTATTCATTCTACCATCATACAATGCCCTTTTGTCATATCACCAAGGTTTGCCTAATAGAAAATGACAACAGTCCATTGGAAGAACATCACACACAACACTATCATGATAACCACCAATTTGAAAGTCTATAACAACCTTCTCATTTACCAATAAAGATTGATCAACATTCAACCATGAGATCTTGTAAGTACATTCATGAGGAATATTTTTCAATCCTAACTTGTTGACCATTTCACATGACACCATGTTCTTTGTGGAACCAGAATCAATGACCACTCTACATACCTTGTCTTTGCACTTGCAATTTTTCTTGAAGAGACTTTTCCTTTGCAAAGGTGCTTCCTCTTTTATTGCCTTCAAAAAAAAATTTCTCACCATCAACATTTCCCCTACCTCAAGATTTGCATTCTTACTTGTGGAACAATGACTTTCAAATTCCTCAACCTAAACCAACTGTGCTCTCCTATCAATCTTATTATCTCCACTAGATGAACTACCAGCCCTCTCAGGACATTTCCATGAAGGGTGACCAAACTCATTGCATGTGAAGCAACTTCCTACAAAATCATTAGTACCTCTACCAATACCAAACCTTCCTCTACCTCTAAAACCAAAACCTCCTCTAGAATCAACATTGTGTTATTTAACTTTGTTTGATCCTTCCTAATCTTCACTTGGCTACTTTTTTGTAGAAGGTATTCCTCTTCCCCTTGCACTAGGACCACCTCTTCCTCTTACTTCTTTCTATTGTCTCCTTTTAAGCTTCTCCTCCACCCTAATTTTCATTTGATAACAATCTTCTACACTCCTAGGGTTAGCCAAAACCAATTCATCCTGTATATTAAGCCTCAAACCACCAATATACCTAGCAACTTTTTCATCTTCATTCTCATAATGACCAGACCTCAAACTTAATTTATAGAACTTCTCAGTATAAGACTTAATTTCCATTTCCTTTTTCCTTAAACTTTGCAATTTCTTAAACATTTAAACCTGATAATCCTTGGTTAAGAATTTACAATTGAGTTTGGATATCATCTTTTCCCATGATGTGATCTTATACTTGCCTTGTTTTCTCCTCTCAGACTGAAAATAATCCCTCCATACCAAAGCATGGCCCTACAACTTAGTCTTTGCAATCTTTACTCTTTGCTCCTTAGGAACCTCATCACATTCAAAATGGTTATCTAATGCAACAATCCAATCAAGTAACTCTTCATCATATAAACTACCACCATAATTTGGAACATCAAGTTTTACCTTAGGCTTGTCATTCTTCACTACCTTCAACAACTTTGCAATTCTTTGATCCTCTGGAGTAAGCTCTTCTTCCACATCTTCAAACTCATCATATTCCTCTTCATTTGTCTCACTACTCTCTTTAGCATCCCTTCTTTTGTTTTTTTCCAAGGCGATGATCCTTTCCTCTAACTCTCTAAGTTCTTTATCATGTCTATCTTTCATCCCCTTTATCTCTTTAGCCATATAATTCTTCTTTGGAGGCATCTTTGAAAATTATTCACTTACTTTTCAACCTACAAAATGCAAAAAAAATCTACTCCCTGCTCTGATACCACTTTCATGCAAAGTGGCAAGGAAGCAACACTTTCCTCAAAAACTTCTCTCAAATGCTCTTGAACACACAATAAATCCACTATCCCTTTCAACAAGCAATTTGATCACCCAACTCAACTCACACACCCAGACATGTCAACAGGACCTGGGGATGATGTAAAAACTCTTCACACAATACAACATGACCAAACAAACAGACCTTGCATCCAAAAACACCCATTCTTCCATCGATCCTATACAAGCCCATGCATTCTTGTAGTACAGGCCAAACAGGACAGTCATGATTAAATCTTGTTAAATCAAGAACCATACCAAAGAGAATTGGTTTCATACATCTAACAAGGTTCTCTACATACCCCCAAATGCATAGGATCAAACTCCACAAGCAGATGATTCAAAACACTGACTTTTTAGGCTACAAAAAGGCTAAATTAGGCATGTACAAGGAAGGTTTTGACCTAATTCCTTTAATAGACTCCAACGAGTTCCCCAAGACCTTTTCCATGCTCTCCATCCATTCTATTTATACAAACACTCAGAAAACAACAAATAATGCATTCAAATGGACATTTTCTGGACTATTACAAGGAAGAAACTGACCTAGGGCATCAAATATCTTTCATATAACTCCATATTTCACTCTAAAACCAATTGCAACATGGAGAGAATTCCTAATCCTATCATTCCACCAAGTTTCATATTTTTCCCATGGTGGAAATGGGAATTACACACATTTTGAGACCAAACCCTTGGTTTGGAAGGGTTTCAAACCCTCTCTTAGGAAAATTGTTATATATTTCTTGATACTTGATGAAAACAAGAAAAATCACCACAAATTAAAGGTTACTTGCTCCTCTATCAAACCATGCCAATTTGGAGTCTGTACAACAATGCCACAGTCCGTACCAAGCAAAAGAACAGTGTAAAATGCAGGAAAAAGCAGAAAAAATAGAGTTTTATTGTATTCAATGCTTCAAAAACTTCATCAACACCCCAACCTCAACCCCAAGAAAGATTTTTAAAATTTTCACCATCACTTCCAATCACCCTCAACCGATTTCAAAGGAGTGAAGCATTGGTTAATGATAATTACATCATAAATGTTGAGTTTACACTAAATTTCATTATGACAACTTTGCATTTTGAAGCAACCTTTCAATCCTAAAGACCTAAGACCTTAAAACCATTCAAATGGATTGGAATTAGCCTTATTACATGTTCAAAACTCCAACCTTGCATGTTCACATACAAATTCAAGTTAATTCCTTCAAAGGCTACATGACAACTCTTAGGTGCAAGATGGAAACTTTAGAAATTTTGAACACAAAACCCAAAAACTCACCCTAGAACATATTCAATGGTATTGATGGACCATATTCAAGACAAAAAAGACTCAAAATACCAACACTTAAACTACGAACCACCTAGTCACCTTCAAATAATCAAAAATGGAGGATGAGGTGTAGGTGCTCCTGCACCAACACCTCATGGTCATATATTGTTTTTGACTCATCAAAACAAATTTATGAGTTTGCATCAGCATGCACACTTTCATACTCATAATACAATGCATCATTATAATCAAATGGCTGCATTTCTTCATCCACATCATCATCATGCTGATCAACTGGTTCTTAACAAGAAGGAAGATGAAAAACACATGCAACACACCTTGCATACTCAAGATTATCATCACTATCAAAATCAATAGGAGCAACACACAACAACTGAGGGTTATCTACATGTGCACATTTATGATATTCAATGGTCAATAGATTTGAAATTTGTTCACAACTTAATAGATCATTGTCCTGATCCATCCTTTCAACCACTTCCTCTTCTTGACCTTCATTAGAACTGTATGCATTGCCAAGTTTTAAATCAAGATATGTTATGATGTCATTATCACCAAAATCTGAAAACCTCAATGGACTGATCATAAACAGGATTTCCCCAATCATAGGAGATTGAATTGCTAACAACCTTATCAAAAACATGGTCACAACCTGTCACAAAGAATAGGTTGTCCATTTGTTTATTCTTGCTTACTTCTAGGCTATTATGGCAGCAATCCACATATTTTTTCATTTCAGTATTGAATTGGGTTTCTTCATTGAGTTTGTCATTTACATCCTCTAGAGGATAAACACAAAAATATTTAGTGTCAAACTAAAAACCATCAATGGATTCTTCATTGCAGCTACTTGTGATTGATCTTGCTAGCTGGAATTCATTGCATACTTTATCACTTGCAACTGATATACTAACATTCTCAAGAGAATTCCTCAAATCAGCAAACTCCTTTGTCTCATCATGAATACTTGCATTAAAGCTACACTCACTTGTATAATTGACATGATCAATTGTACCATAACATTGTTGATCACATATCTCTTCTTCAAAGAGTAAATTCAATTCATATCTCTTATCATGTGTTTTGGATTAGAAAACTTGGAATCCCATTGTTCTTCGCAACATCACACTCGTTTCTTGAAGGAAAAATATCACCAAGAAAAATTGAACTAAGATGATCATTTAGGAAGTTATCTACATCATTGCAGCCATCAATTGCTACAAAAAATTTGCTCTTTGTTTTTTCATTTTCAGAGGAGATATAAGAAGATTCAAATGCTTCATTAATCTCATCATGTATTTCATCATTATGGCTACAAATTTCATTTGGGTATATTTATTTTGTAGGTTTTTCAAAGAAAACTTTCTCATCATCTAATGATGCATCATTTCTATCTTCTACCTTCTCAAATATGAATTTATCTATATTTAAAACTAAAGACATCCAATCATTTGTATTCACACAACTGCTAATGTTATCAGCATGTTTACCCACAATTGAAGAAAAAGAAAATTACACATATTCATTCCTCACTTTCTCCAAATTATCTACAACTGTGTAAGCCATCTACATGCTCAATATTTTATAATCCTTTAACAATGCACTAGACCCCTCCTCAATGGCTTAAAAATACATATGAATGCAATCTAGAGTACTAGGTCTAAAAATTTTAGGGATTAGTGAAACAGCAACAAAAATATTCTGACTAAAATCAGTGCTTGACTCTTCATTATGTTTCTTAATCTGCTTTAACCTTGTAACAACGTCAGCAGGTTCTCTTGCAAATTCTTCTCTGTAAGCATTCACTAATTTATCCCAATAGGAAAAGAACTTAGGAAAACTCAAGTTCCAATCCCTAGCTCTTGCTTCAAGAGACCTGATAAAAAGTATTATCCACATATCTTGATATCCAAATGAATGTTTCTCCATGAATCTAGAAAAATTTTGGACATTTGCATCTCCTTCACACACATTGTATCCATTAAATATAGGCATCTCCTTATAGACTTGAGTTGGCATACTCTTAGTTTTGTAATCAACCCATGACAAGTCTAATTGATTATTCAATGGATCAAAGGAATTGAAAAAAGGTGCATTAATTTGGCTAGTAGATACAATATGATTGTCTCTTACTGGGCTTGTAGAGACATTCGGTGACTCTTTCCCATCTCTTTAATTCCCCTTTCAAACATTGTTTTCCATTCCTAACTCAACCTAGGCTTGTTAACACTTGGGTTCTTGTACTTTGGGGTGTCAAATGTTTGAGGATTATTAGACTTTTGAAGCTTGTTGACAAGTTGTATTAAGGTGTCTAATGGTATGGCTATTTTATCTTGATGATTCATAGATATTTGCAAATATGGGTTTAAGTAACCATGCATAATCTTAACCATGACCAAATGAAGGATCACTAGGACAATTGCTAACATGATGATAACCTAGGCTAGAAACATATGATAATGCAAATGGATGGAAATCCCTAGGATATACAAATTCATTCTAACCGTTCACACTAGAAAATCTTTGAATACTAGACAAAATCTTTAAATGGGACAACAATTACTTTTAATATGACAGATTCAACAAATGGAAGTATGCAAACTCAATTTTATTGTCCTTTCCCTTTGTTAGTGCCAATTCACTCAATAGGGAACCAAATTTTTTTCCTAAGACGTTCAAATATGGTTTTCACACATAATTTTCTTGAAAACCAAGAGTGAAGAATACCTAGAAATGTTGCAGCTACTATAAATTCTTCTTGACTAGAAATATTGTAGATCTGGAACTATATTCACCTCTTCATCAGGTTCTTTTAATAGAGTTGCCACCTCTCTTCATAGAGGACTGAACTTCAAGTAGTATGAAGCTGTTTCACAGATAAATTTCTTTTTGAGTTCCTTTCACCAACAGATCACTACATATCATGAAACTTTCAGGTGTACTACAATAATTTCTTTCTCGAGGTTTGAATTTCATCAATATTTGAACCAAATTCAGATGAGAAAATAATATGACTCTGTAATTAAATAGTTTGCAACTAGAGATTCAAATTTCTCCCTAGCAGAGTAGCCATTTTGTTGGTGCTCCAAATCGAACCGATCCAATGAGTCCAAAACAATAGCCAATTTCTTATGTTCAAACTCAGAGAGGGATTTGGCCAAATGACAAGATTCAGTCAAAGACTGAAATCTCCTACACTTCTATATCTGTAGGACCAAGTGGGTCTCCCTTTACAATGCTTAAAACTCAACTCAATTATACAAAGACATTGGTTTTTATAGTATATAACTCCCAATTCAATTATACCGAAGAAAGTACCGATAACTTCAAATCTGGCTAAATTTTTGGTATCTCAACAATAAACCTCAACCAAACAATAAGGATTTAAAATTATTTTGAAGTTATGAATTGTTTCTGAGATGCACTAAACTGAATGATAAATTAGTGCCTGATGTTGGGCCATGGAGTCAAACACATAATCATAAAGATAATTTCATTAGAAAATGAACTTCAATCAGTGGATTCAAACTGCTAATGCATTACACCAACAGATCCACTCCTATTGTCAATCAAATTCTTCTTATAGATCCACCCTGCATACTTGAAATCACAATTATCTACTCAAATTAATTTAACTACTTCCTTGAAATAGAACCATGAACACAGAACACAATCTCAAGGAAATTGAGATGACAAATTCAGCCATATTTTGTATTATTGAATTCATATGATCAAATATGTACAAATCTGGAGACAATTCGATGACATTTATGCTTTACTTGCACAAATCAACTAATATTTACTCATGAAATCAGCAATTACAACTTACAGACTCAACATTTCTCTATCTACCCAACCCATACAAAAAATTCAAAACCCTTTACAATAAGAAGAGAAAGAGAATAAAAAGAAATAGAAGAAGCCCACAAACCAATCCATTGATGACATCTGGAAGCTTCATTGACCGTTAATCAACAAAATGAAAAGCCTCTCTCTTCTCTTTTCCCTTTGCAACAAACATTGCATCTATTTTTCCTTCATTCAGTTGTGCAACAAAAAAATTACACTCCTCCATGAAAATATTCACACTCATTTTCCTTGCAGTGAAAAATTATCTTTTCTCTCCCGTGAAAATTATTTACTTCTCCTTTGTTTTGGTGGAGTTGCACTTTATATTTCCTAGCCAATAGACAACTAAAACTTTAATAAAAGGGTTCCTTACTAGTATATTTTTGGATTCCCATGATGTTGCATAAAATTTCATCTGTGCCACCAAAATATTTCACCCAATGCCTATTTTTTTTTTCACCTTACATTTAAAATTTTTTGCCTTAACACCTGAAGGACTTAAAAAATTTCATCATTGAACTTTCATAAACATTTTCCCATGCTTTTATGTTCATTTTACATTTAAAATATTTTACCTTTTTAAATATAAACACTCCAACCCCTTTTACCCCGGGCTGCACCCATAGATTGCATTTTCATACAAAATGGTTACCTCCTTAAATGATGGGCTTTAAGTAATACTTCATCAAGAAAACAATACCCGCACCCCTTTACTTTACGCCATATTTTAATAACATTCTTTTAAATTTTTTAAAATCCTTCAAAACTTATCAAGCAACATTTGAGTTTAAATATTTTTTCCTTTCAAAAGATGTTTTGTCGGGCCCACTCTTTACCCATCATATACCTCGCAGCACATTCGATTACGTCACCTTTGGTCTTGCACAGTTAGTGATTAACAACTGAGATTTGGTTGTATTGTCTCCATCTCTCTCAATCGTTGATCTCCCTCTTTTTACCTAATCCATGCTTTGCAACTCGTGTTTGGCAATGGTGGCAATAATTTCCTCAAACAATTTTAACTACTTTCACTACTTGCGCACTCACTCCACCTGCTTTCGCATGGGCAAGAGGGATGGCAATAAAGCTACCAATTGCATTTTCTTAAAAATTTCTAAGACCTTTTCCAATAAATCCATTCTAGGTGTATATTTGAGCAGCTTCAACGAGCACTTGATGAGTCCTTATTGTTTTCTGTAATGTCACATTGATGCCTCCAAGAAACCCCATGGTTGATCCACCCACAACAAATTTATCTGTCCCCATGAGTCATGCTTCATTTTGACTGGCCTTTGCCTTCAATCTTTGATAGAGGATAAATTTTGATAAAATGGCTCATGGTAGGGAGAAGGCCGCCTAAAAACTCTTCCTTCTTTTCTTATGAAAGATGGCTCTTTACAAATCCTCAAAGGAAATTTATCTACCTCCAAAGCATCACATTTGACTCCAAGCACAATTGGATTATACCCCAACCTATGTCAGGCTTCAATACTTGCTTTCAAATGTTACACTAACCACTCCTTGGCCAATGCATTAGCTACTCTTGCATCATGTAGTTGCTCAAACAATTGATCACGGTTAAAAAGTGTGATGACTTGATATGGCCGAGCCCTCCTCTGAACATGTTGGTTGCCCCATTGACATCAGCTGCAAGATGACCTCAACTCCACGTAGCTAGCGTATTGAATGCTTTTCAACTAGTGTAGAGGTTTCCCCAATGCACAACATGGGTCCTTATTGGTTCACACTAACACCTTACAAAATGAAGTTTGAGCCTTTGCTAGAGTGTTGAGGCATTCCTTGAATCCCTTCATGGCTACCTTCTACAGCACAAATAATTCATGGCCCTTACAATTGCATTTTATTGAAATTTCTAAAAAGTTTTTAACACATCCATCTTGTGTATATACTGCTCATCAATTAATGCCCTCTTTTTCAACGCCATGGTGGTTGTTTCATGTCCAGCAAGAGCATTTCATTGTTTGTTGTCACAATGCAAAACTCCATAGTTCTTCAGATGCTCTAAAACAATAAACAATTACTTTGCATAAGGTCAAACTGTCTAAGAATTTCTTTTATAGTGTCAAAATGACCACTCTCTATTGGTTGGTCACACCCCATCATCAACAAAATCTTCCTTGGCCTTTTGCACAAATTGTTCCTTATATAGCCATCAAGTCATCTATGTTTCCTTTTTTCAAATTGTAACACTTTAAGATTTTCCAAAGGATGAGAAAAGCTCTTCAACATTTTCTAGTAGATAATGAACAAGGGAGCTTTCATCAAAATAATGAGAAAAATAAACTTGACTGATCCTATTAGAAGTATGTGCTTCTATAAATGTGAATATTCCATTGTTGTAGAGGAAGAAGTATTAATAAACACTCTATCTACTTCAAGTTGTTCAATTCGCTCCATTGGAAAAATCAACCAGTCCTTTTTTATTTTAATGTGCTTTACATGCTTCCAAGGCCTCTTTTTTGTGCACTTGTGCTCCATGACACTGAGATTCCTGAATTCCATTGGTAAAACAAGTTACATGCCTTATGTGTGCTTCCAAAATTCACTTGCATATGTTGCCTTTGTTGTAGGCAAACATTGAGTAAGTATTTTACTATCTTTGGGGCATTTCATCAATTACCATTTCATAATTGTGCAAAGCATGTCAGGTCCCTATGTGGACTAGGATTAAAAAAAATTGTTTTCAAACAAGTTTCCTCCTTGAATTGATCTAAGGAAGCTTCTGAATGCTTCTGAAGTGAAATTATAAACTGGGTTATCATTAAAATTTATTTTCAAGCATGTTTAAACAATGAGAAAAACTAGTCAAGTTGCCTCTAGAATCACCTTGGAAAATTAGTCAAATGACCTCTTGGATCCGTAAAAACTTACAAGAATGTAAAAATTTGACCCAAGAGTGGAGTGCAAAAGACAATTCAAAAAAACAAGTCACAAGGTGAAAGATATTCGATGTCAGAGTTGCTCAATTAGACTTTTTTGCAACTGCACTTGTTCAAAACCAATTAAAAGTCACCAAATCACCACTTTGAAAAAATTTCAAATCAACTTCTAGGGGGGCTACCACTAGAAACATAAGCTCATTCAAGTACACTGAGAATGTGTGCAAGAGGGATTTCCTTCATTCATTATTCTTCACGAGATATTAGGTGTCAAAGTTGACCACCTTGAGACATTTTGGAAATGCAGATGTAAGATTAGAACAAACTACATTTTCTTTTGATCTCGAAAAAAAAGAAAATCATATCATGAGGCTCTAAAACTAGACCAGGCAGCATTTGAATGTAGGGAGAATGGAGATCAACAATCCTTTTGTCTTGATGATCATCAAGTTGTGAAATATCAGCTCAAATAAGAGGCTACTTCCCAAACCGAAGAGTTTGCAAACAACATAAAAGTGCCAAAACCCTCTAGCTTTTCCTTTGAAAACCCTGTCAAAACATATCATGGTAGCTAAAATCTGACATTCCTTTTCACATATGCCCACTAAATGTGCTTGCCATGGGGTCTGGCTTGAAAATCAACTAGGTCCAAAGTAGGTCACTTAAGCAGATTTTTTAGGTGCACTTCTGAATATGCAAAGGAAAAAAATTCAATATGGGCACTTCAAATTTCCAAAATTTGAAAGTCCCAACATGTAGCTTCCTAACAAAATTATATTCTTCTGGATCTGATCCATAATCAAAATCTTGATCAACTTGCATCAAAGATACTTTAAAAGCAACCTTTTTCCTTACATAATCTTCACTTTCAAATCCCATTTCAAACATAGTTAAAGTTCCATGCAACTCAGCAAACTTTAAAGTATTTAGATTTGTAGCTTATTAAATAGTAAATATTTTAGGATTGTTACCAATTTTCACTTACAACTCAATTTGGTAGAGCTAAAACAATTTGCAGTTTTCAGGAGCATTCATAAACATCTAGGAGCAGAAGAATTAATGTATCATTTGAAGCTTTCAGCTTTATTTTTTTGCTATCACGTTTGTTCACTATGTAGGTATAGGTGAATTTTTGTTGTTGAATTCATTTCTTTTGACATTTCAGAATGTGGTGAAAAAATGGGCTCCCACAAGGGTTGAGCCCACCATGCTACCCTCTCAGATTCAAAAGATGCAATGAAATTTTTTGTGAGTGGAGTTTATGAATAATGTTGAGTTCCATTTGAGAAAATAGACTATTAATGGTAATAGCATTCAAAAGAAAGATTTTATGGATGAGAATATGAGCAAAAGAGTAACCATTTGAAGGTCCTGCACCATAGGAATAGTGGTCACAAGTTTCAATCATATCTCAAAAAATGCGATTTGGGTTTTAATGATTTTTGGACAAAAATTAGAAAACAATGTGGCAAAAAGACCCTTTTAAATTTATCACCAACCCAATTTGTAGTTTTGAGAGCTTTTCACCAGTCCTAAGTTGATCTTCTTTTTATTTTGCAAAATTGAAGACTGCAAAGCAATTGTAAGACATTATTAAAGAAATGTTCTATAAATTTATTTAATAGATGTCAAGTAAATGCAGTAAAATAAAGCAAGTGTTGAGTGTCCTTATAGAAGCTTTCTATTTACCTTCTATTTTTGGCTTGAGTTCCAATCGTGCAAATTAGAAAGATTTAGTAAACTGAGCTTTCTATTCCTGATTTTCAGTTAGTTCTGACTTGATTTTTAAGTACTTTTGGGTCAATCTGCTTAGAAGGGAAAGTTTCCACCTTTGTCATTTAGTTTGGAGCAGTTATATGCCCTATTTTGGAGGTTTTTCCCTTTGCTCAAAATGGCACTAAATTTCTATTTTGAAAAGTAGTTAACTCATATTTTTTCCATTCACTCATGGAGACATAATGGAGTTATATATTGGAGAAAAACTTAGTTTTTCTTAGTTCATATTTGCTTCTTTCTCTCTTGATCACATGCAGAGAGTTTTGTAAGCTTCATTCGGTACTCAAATTTTCATATTTGCATACTCCTTCAATTCAATAAAAACAACATACCATTCCTATCTCAAATTTTTGTCTCATATAATTTGTAGTATTGATTCGATGTTTCATTGTGATCATAAGAATTGGATCCTTTGTTATGTCTCTTTATTGTGAATCTATGTGCAAGAATTTTGTATGATTCAGGTTGTGTGTTGTGTTCAACTTTCAAGCCTTCATGCAAATCACTGTTGAGTTATATGTTTTAGATGAGATTGTGAGAGTTAGTGTTTTGAGAAATATTTGTGAGTGGAATTATTAAACTAGGTTAAAGTTTTGGTGCATCACCCCTTAGGTTTTAGGATTTTCATTTCAAGTTATCTTTCTAAACCCTTTTCTTATAAAATTCTATAGTTTACATTATCTATTAGGGGAACCATTCCTCTCTAGAGATTCATTCTCATCATGAGTTACCCACAAATCGAGAACGTTTCAATGTTTCAACAACATAGTTAAGTCAAATCTTCGCTAGGATGCAATCCTAATTGACAATAGTTTTTGGCATGCCCAGTGGGACTCTAAAACTTGTTTCAGAGAATTTTTTTTCAAAGTTTTAAGTTGTTGTTCTCGTATATGTAGTAGTTTTCTAGCCTTTAGAGGTTTTAAGTTTATACCTGGTGACTCCAGTCTCTAGTTTTGCATGCAGATCTAGTGTAACTAGTTATGAGAAGGGTGTAGACAAGTACAAGCACCAGTAGTGGCAAGGCAGTTTGCATTTGCACCTTTTAATGAGGGAAACCCATTATATCTTGCTCAACATGATGAAATTCTAGTTGTAGCCCTCAAAAGTCTATCATATTTCACTGAAGAAGATCAAACCACCCTTGTTGAGCACATTTGAGATGTGTCAACATTGTGCTTGGTCCATAATATCACTGAAGAAAATGTTGCACTTAGGATTTTGGTTGCCTCACTAATGGGATCAATTGGGTGATGGCTTGCACAGATAGTTTGAAGACAAATATGATCATTTGTCTTTGCTAGAATAATTAAGTACTATCAAGAGGGCTCCACATGAGTACATGACTGATTTTAATTACTGTTTTTCAGAAGACTTGGGATAGGATTTCCTTGATGGTAAACCCTTCACCTCAACATGTATTTCTATATTTTTTAAAGTCTTTAAACAGTGAAATTTCTGTGATGATTCAATCTATGGGTGGATTTACACTTCCTAATGCTTATGATAGCTATTAGAGTAGAAAGTTTCCTTATACAAGCTGGTAAAATATCCCCAAGGCCTCCTATGCCAATTTTTCCTGAAGTGCAGCCACCTATTCCCATGTCATTACCCCCTTTAGCTGTTGGTCCACCTATTCCTACAATAGGTTATCAAGCTACAACATAAGAAATTATTGTTCCAACCCATTCTCAAGAAATTCAAGAGATTAGAAACATACTGAAAACTATTGGGAATGATTTAGTGAGTATTAAGAAGCAAGTTGGCCAAGACCCTAGGCCCTACCAAGCTCCATATCACCATAATCAATCAAATTGGCCGCCTTTTCAAGATGACTCTCAAAGTCAAAGAAGAAATTTCAATGCTAGACCCTTTCATCCTTATAATCCTAATATTGTTATTCAACGAGATGCAACACAAGAGGACTTGGAACAATAGGGTTCTCATCTTGAATATGGTCAGCATAATGTAGCACTAATGAATTGGAAAAGTGAGGGTTTTTGCAAGGTTAATCATACACAACAAGCTGATAAAAAGCAAGGAAAGGGTGGTGAAAAGGAAGAGTCTACATTTTGGTTTGATGAGCTACCTTCTTTAGTTGAGAAAGAAGCTAGCCTAGCTATTGCTTTTCCAAACCCATTTTTGGAAAAGACATTCCCAGATTCAATACAGTATGTTTCATACTAGATGAACCTATTCCTGAGTAGTTTCAGCCTACGGTACCATAAGAGTGGCCTTTTCCCAAGCTTGTGCAGTCTTTAGAGTCTCAAGAAAATCAGCTCCTTAACAAATCTATTATCATCCCATCCATAGATGAGCCCAATGATGTTTTGTTTCCTCAAGAAAATAAGATTGTTGATCAAGTGGAAGAAGTGTTTATGGAGACAAAAATGGGTGTTACACATGCAGATGTGCTCATTCAGGAGGTCCAAAATGATAGGAAAGAATTGTTGCAAGAGATAGGGGAAGTTGTAGCTGAGAGACAATAAATTCTAGATCAAGGAATGGTTGATAGTTCTCAAGTTTTGACTAATCTATTTGATGAATTACCACTTTTTGTGGATGATGAAGAAAGCATATCTCATATCACACCCATACTAGCTTCAGAACAATAGGAAGGGGTTCAAAAATTTGATGTATTCATATCTCAAGAGGGTTGTAACAAGGTAATAAATAGTCTCCTTTCACATAAAAATGAAAATGAAGACGAAGAAGACATGTTTTGGGATGACCTTGAGATTTTTGTTTCAAATCTAGATGTCAAACAGTCATCTTTTGAAGGAGAAAGTATGGAACAACAACTTGAAGAGATAAAAGGGGGTATCCAAACTTGAGATTTGATTGATTCATTTGAATAACTTCCTTTATATATTAGTGATGATGAAGAGAATGTATGTGAACTAAAAAAAATTTCAAGTTCTGATAAGCAAAGCCATGAAAATGGCATTAACAAGGTACTGATATTTTTGTAAATAAGTGAGGATAACAAGGTTAATGAATGTCAAGATCCTAATAGGCATGGTAATATAGCTCAAATAGAACAAAATAAAGAGATTGAAAGCATGTTTCAAATAAAGCAAGAAAGGGTGATGGTTGAAGGGACAACAATACATGGGAAAGAAACAACCAGTAAAAGTGCAAGTTTCATCCTTTCAAGAGGATGCATGATCATAGATTTAGCTAACAAAGAGCTAAATAAAGATACACATGTTACTGTTGCACCCAATGAGGAGGTTGTAGCCTTAGAGAAACATAATAAAATCACTCATTCACCACATAATAGGAGTATCTATGATCATGTTTAGATGGTGAGTGAGTTTTTTTTTTTTCTTCAAATTTTTTTGCAACATTCTTTAGGATATGTTCTTATGGGTCACATCTTATTAGTACTAAGTCACCTTGCAGAGCAACCTTTCTTAATTAGAAAGGGAAGTTATTTCTCACAATCAGTGAATGGTCATGTTTGAGCACTACCACTACTAGTTAGTGTAGGGTGGGGTAGAGGTTTTCTGTAAATAAGTGCTCTAGGAACATTTATTTTAGTCATTTTCTTTCCCTAAGTCCTGCCGCACATGTTGCTAACCACCAAGGCCTTTTAGTTTTCTTTTAGTTTGGTTTTTTGTTCCTGTTTGGAGTATTTGCAATTGGGTTTAATGGTTTTTTGAGTTTGAGAAGGAACAAATTTTGACTCCATGCCCAATGGATTATTTAGGCTACTAGTCTATATGCTTAGCAGGCAAGCATTCAACAAAAATCTCTAGAAATGTTACCAGTTTTCACTTACTGCTCAATTTGGTAGAGTTAAAATAGTTTGTAGTTTTCAGGAGCATTCAGGAGCATCCAGGAGCAGAAGAATTAATGCATCATTTGAAGCTTTCAACTTCATTGTTTTGCTAGCATGTTTGTTCATTGTGTAGGTATAGGTGAAATTTTGTTGCTAGATTCATTTTTTATGACATTTCAGCATGTGGTGAGAAAATGGGCTCTCATAAGGGTTGAGCCTAGCATGCTGCCCTCTCAGATTCAAAAGATGCAACAAAAGTTTTTGTGAGTGGATTTTACCAATAATGTTGAGTTCCATTTGATAAAATAGACTATTAATGGTGATAACATTTAGAAGAAATATTTTATGGATGAGAATATGAGAAAAAGAGTAACCATTTGAAGGTCTTGTACCATAGGAATAGTAATCGTGTGCTTCAATCATATCTCAAAAACTACAATCTATGTTGTTGTGATGTTTGGATAGAAATTAAAAAAATATAAGGAAACAAAACCCTTTAAATATCTCACTAACCCAGTTCATAGTTTTTGAGAACTTTCACCCGTCGTAAGTCAATATTCTTTCTATTTTGCAAAATTGAAAACTGCAAAGTAATTGTAAAACATTATTAAAGAAATGTTCTATAAATTTCTTTAATAGATGTCAAGTAAATGTATTAAAATAAAGAAAGTGTTGAGTATCCTTCTAGAAGCTTTCAGTTTACCTTCTATTTTTTGCTTGAGTTCCAATCATGCAAATTGGAAAGATTCAGTAAACCGAGCTTTCTATTCCTAATTTTTAGTTAGTCCTGACTTGATTTTTGAGTCCTTTTGGGTCGATCTACTTAGGAGGGGAATTTTCCACCTTTTTCATTTAGTTTGGAGTGGTTATATGCCCTATTTTGGATGTTTTTCCCTTTGCTTGAAATGGCACTGAAGTTTCTATTTTGGGAAGCAGTTAGCTCAGATTTTTGCCATTCACTCATGGAGACATAGTGGAGTTATATATTGGAGAAAAACTTAGTTTTTTTTCAATTCAGATTTGCTTCTTTCTCTATTAATCACATGAAGAGAGTTTCGTAAGCTTCATTTGGTACTCATATTTTCATATTTGATTTGATGTTTCATTGTGATCATAAGAATTGTATCCTTTGTTATGTCTCTTTATTATGAATCTGTGTGCAAGAATTTCATATGATTCAAGTTTTGTGTTTGTTCATCTTTTGAGCCTTCATGCAAACACTATTGAGTTGTATGTTTTAGATGGGATTGTGAGAATTAGTGTTTTGATAATTGTTTATGAGTGTAATTATTAAAATAGGTTAGAGTTCTAGTGCATCACCCCTTAGGTTTTAGGATTTTCATTTTAAGTTATCTTTCTAAACCCTTTTCTCAAAAAATTCTATAGTTTAGTTGATTTTCCAAGGGAATCAACTCTCTCTGGAGATTTGTTCTCATCATGAGTTACCCACAACTCGAGAATGTTTCCATGTTTCAACGAGATAGTTAAGTCAAACCTTAGCTAGGGTGCAATCCTGATTGACAAGGATCAAACCTTCTAGGGAGAGACCTGAGTACCTTCTTTACAATAATATTTTCTTCCAAACTTTCACCAAGACCTCGGATATGGTTGAAAAATTCTTAACCCCTAAGCATGAATGTAGCAATGTTCTCATCTTCTTTCATCTCTAGACCTTCAAAGTGAGCTCTATTAGTCTGAAACTTTTATGTATAGGAGTGAATTTGCACCCCTTGTGTAAATTCCCATTTTACATCCCCTCACCTTAGAAAACCAAACTCGAAGGAAAAATTCCACATCACCCACCTACCTTCCACCCACTTGGTGTTTATCTTGTGTGTCGGTGGGGGAAAATTTGTCAGGCATGTGAGCATGACGTGCAGACATTTGCATGGCATCCTGCCATCCTTGACAGATTCCTGCCTCTAGAGTCTATAGGGACATTACGTTCTCCATTGGGCATGAAGCATAACGCCTTTGTGTTGACCAACCAACCCAAAAATGGCTCTTTCCCTCTCATTTTGATCTTGAAATACCTATCTTGCTCATTCATTCCATCTTCTACTACCACTTCAATCTTCTACAATATTTTTAGCATTCTACTCACAATTATAGCAATTTCCACAACTCCATTAAGCATTGCAGCAGCTTGTTACTCCATCAACTTCATATTTGAATGTTTTTCTCTACCATAGAAGCTACGAGTTTGGAGTCTTGTGAGACCTCCCTTTATCACTACTATGGTCGTGTCGAATTTTCCAAGCTCGTTGCCTTGCATTCTCCCTTCATTGGCCTTGAGAGCCTTTGGGTGGAGGTGGTATTGCTTCACTTCCCTTTTTCATTATGGTTTGATAGGATAGCATTATATCTTTTCTAGTGTTCAATACTTTACTTTCTTCTTTCCTTTATTGCATTTCCTACTTCATGGCTTTTTTGGTTGTCCATGGAGGTGGAAACACCAAAATATGGGTTTGATTTAAGTAAACCCCCCAACATTGTTCCCTCTCTTTCTTGTGTGTAGGTGAATGTGTTCGTGGAGCTCACTGGAAAACTAGAACCTCAATGAGTTGATATTCATCACCCTTATTTTCATCTATCTTCTTTATCATTTATGTAGCTACTTTTTTGTACTTCATAGTTCTATTTATCTCATTAAAAGTAGTTAGCTAGGTTGTTAGTAGGTTTTTTTTTGCTTTCTATACTATATTTGACATTCTATGGCCATATGGACACTAGTTTACTACACTGTTGTCCCAGACCTACACTACCATCGTCAAACAAAGAGTTGTTTGAAGTGAAGTTTCACTCCAGAAATTAGGTCGTCTAGCCTCATTTAGACTTTCAAATCTGTAGAGTAATATAAGCACTTGAGAGTGATCTTCATTCTCGATTCTTGTCCTAAACACCTATTAGCTTGAGGTAAGATAGGGTAGCCCTCCACTCTCATCTTTTTGTGACCTAGAGCCTTGGTGTGGTTGGTCCCCCTACCTTACATTTTTGGTGAACCTGACGTGAACAATGTCTATCCATTTATTTGTTTTGAGACTTTTCCTTCACACTCGGTGAATGTTGTAAACTTGAGTGTTGTGAAGTTTTATGAGCATCACAACCCAGTCCAGAACTTCTAGGTACATTGTTAGGATAATTTTGCAATAGCTACCTATGGAAAAGATGAAGGTCACTTCTAGTTTCACCTCCAGTTTTTCCATTGTTCTAGCTACTGAATTTACCACTAGTTTTCCCATAGGTTTTACAGACAAGATGGGTTTCATAGATAGGACCACTTGTGCTTCTACCCCTTTAGTATCCCCTATGGCTTTGTCCGTGGATGAGGATGATGCTATGCATATCCCTGCAGAAAACCTTTTGCATTGGATAACAAATTGGTAGACCTTGTGAATCATTTGGAGAAAGCACCAAACATGGTAAAAGGTGCTAGACTTGCAAGTGAGGACTAGATCAAGTACTACTCGAGAGGAGGTGCTCAATTCCTATGAGATACAAATAGGTGTTTTGATTCCTACCACGTATGTATGTATGGCCAAAACAGGCCCTTAAATTAGCATTTCTTCTACTTCTCAAAAGCCCCCTATTGTTAAGATGAGTAGAATACCCCTTGGATTCAGCTTCACCCCTCCTATTGCCCCTGGTGGTGGTGGCATTAGTAGTGGAGGTGGCATTAGTGGAAGTGGCTCTAATGGGAGCCATGGTGGTGGATTTGGTGGAGGCCCTACTAACAGTGGTGACTTTGATAGTGGTCACAGCGGTGGCTCGGAAGGTGGGTCTGGTAGTAGTGGTTCTGGAGGTTCTAGTGGGCCTTTGTCATCCTCTAACCCTATTCTGAATCCTCTTCTTTAGAACATGGGTCAGATGTAGAACCAGTTGGTGACCCTTTCCTAGCCCTCTGCCCATCTTGAATACCTACAAGACAAGTGGCCAATGAACGAGATATAACATCTAATTGCTCTATCTCTTGCACTTCGGGCTCTGCAAAACTGAGGAGTGTGATCCCACAATGTATATTATACCATTATTTCAGACAATTCATGTGTACATTCCAAATTCGAGCAGAGATATTCTAACCCATGACTAACAAGATGAAATTCTCCAGAAGTTGGCAATTCCTTGAATGATATATACACCTTAAGCCGAGAATATCAAGCAACATAAAATATTACAAATTCAAGATAGATCAATGATTATTTAAAAGATTGTTCTCAAGTTGGGTAACTGGAACCATGAGAAAGACTTAATGGGGTTATGATCAGTGCCATTATCTATGGGCTAGGAATCTAAGCAAATTGAAATATAAGGTATATTTAATACTAAACACCCATGATCTAAGTGATTTTACTTTGCAATTCACAAATCTATAACCAAATTCTAAAGACTAATTATTAGATCCAATGACCTTGCACACAAATTTATGGTTTGATTCAAGCATTTTAACTCATTATATGAACCAAAGCTAAAACCAAAACATATATCAAAGTATGAAATGATGACAATTAACGAAATGATCTCTAATCAGTATTTTCATTAATAATTTGAATACAAAACCAAAATGGAGAGACTATAGACCTGGAAAATATCCATTATCATTCAGATGTGCTCAGGAACCATACATTTGACAAAATTTGTTATCTAGACTCAAAATATTAGACAAAAGTTTAGCATATTCGCTCTTTGTTCTTAACTTTCACAATTCAGTTCCAGAATTCAACAAAAGACCCGCACAAATGGCCTTGAATTCCCTTTTATAGAACAAGGGAGCAAAAAAAAGCTTCAAGCCAGATGTACACATGTCACATTCTAATTGGACTGCTATAAGACATATTCCCTAATTTAGTTATATTTGCATTCTTCAAAATGGAGGGAATATACATAAGACAAAGATTATTTACATTCATTGTAAAGAGCGACTTTGCCTTAACAAAAAGAACATGTCAAAAAGAATAATCTTCTTCATTATACAACATCCACTTCATAAAGCAAGATGATAAAATGGTGTAGACCAACAGTGAATTTTCATCTTAGTCAGCATTCCACATCATAAATAGTTGATACTTTCTTGTGAAACATATGTTTTATACATTGTAACTTCTAAGGCTAGACTTGTACAATGCTTGACCAATTATATGTTTCACATCCATGTTTACAAACCAAATTGGCAAACCAATACTCTTCCCCATTCTTCATATTCCTCATCAAATGGCCAATTGAAATCGATAACTTTATCTATTGTCTTCCTATATGGGGATTACTTGGTTATTATAGAATTGCATTCCTTGTCAAAGTCCTCCAGAAAGCTAACAATAAACGTCAACTTTCCCAAAGTGTCATTAAAGACATCAATATCTTCTTTACAAATTTCATTCACCTGGGAGTTGATAAACTCATCCATCTCTCTTTTCCATACTTGCAATGGTTTCATTTCATAATAAGTGAGGAGAATATCTAGCAATGGTGACAAATCTGCTACATCATAATGAGCTATTAATTCTCTTATCTTTTGCTCTAGTGGGGCTATGTATCCCTAAAAAAATTTCTCACTTATCTCACACACAAATGTATAGGTTGGAAGCACATGAGGATACTTATCTTCATGTTGGCTAGCTCCAACTACTATTAATTTTAATCTCTCAACTCTTGGGATCCACTTGTTTAAGATTGGCATGGCCAACTCTTTATCCCTTTGGGACAATCTTATTTCTCACATCATCAAGGCGTGATTGTCATGTACACTATTCAGTCTAGCCTAAATCTTCTCATTTAGATGCTTCAATATCTAGTATGAATTTTTTTTGATACATTTTGATACATTATGTCCTGAGCCTTTTCCAACAACTTCTTATATGTCTCAACTTGTAGAAGAAGTTACTCCCTTGTTTGTTCATCAGATGAGCTAGGACTTGGTTTGCTCGATTCTTCTGCTGAGAGTGATCCCTATCCCAAACTATATGGCACCATTGCTAAGGCCTGACCATGAGGTGAATGTTGGGAAGATGCAATTAAAGACACTGGAGGTGAGTGGCTTGAGCTAGCCTGACCCTGTTCTCTTTTCATTTCTCCTCTTTGTTTATAAAATGCTAATTTAGTTTCTAATACATCCACATTTTGTTGACTATTATCATATTCACTGAGAAGCTCTCATTATTTATTCTTGAGGTCATCCCTCTCTAGGGTGAGACTTTCCATAGTTGCTTTAGTGAACCTAGCAACATTGACAACCATGTCTGCTGCCTCCAAAGTTGGGGTATCAACAACTCTCTTCACAACCAATTTTCCACTGAAAACTAATGGATCTGGAAGGACTGGTTTCCTGGATCCCATAAATAGTGACCATATTTCCAATGCACCCCAATCATCACTAAATGTTGAACCTCAAAGTATCATTTCTAGATCTTCTTATGTTTGCACCAAAGGCCTTCCAACCCTCCTTATGGAATCTAGCACAATAGCGTCAACAATGTTCCATTCTAGTAGTAGTAGCACACCACACTTCTTTACAAGCTCTCTACCATCCTGGGCATTAATATTTTGAAACTAATTCTTCATAATACTTCTCACATTTTTCTAAATGACTGGCAAAATAACTCATTGGGAAAGGTTCAAGCTCCTTCTCACCAATCTTGATCTACCTCTTATGTTTCCCAGTACCAGTCACAGTAGTATGTAGAGGTAACATCTTTGTTCTAATGAACACCTTGGTATTGTTGTGTGTTTTTCTAATATCCTCCATATCCAAAGGGACCATATCTGGATTCCATTCATGCAAGTCAAATATTTCTTTGATTTCCTTCCTAGTTATCCTTACCATATCTACCCCATCAAATTTCTTTACCACTCAGGAAACCGAGTCATACCTTGAGGTGATATCCTTCAAAAGATCAACATCCATGTATACATTGGGAGCAATCAACTTTCTCATATCCAACCTACAAGAATTACTAAGAGGAGCTCCAAGGTTCCTATTCATGAACCAATGTAGAAACAACTACCATCCAGTGTAGGGTACTTCGACATCCTTTATGAAGCAAGCTTTATCCATCACTCCCTCTTTTACAATAGGGCCACAAAACAAGACCTTTCCTTCTAATTTCTTATTCGTAGATAGGGGTAGCAAGTCAATTACATCCTGGGAGAACCATCTGGACTGGGTCGAAGAGGTGGCAATATTTACTTTGGGAGCCATGGGGTTTATGTATACCAAGGTTCTAACAGGAATAATTTCAACTATCAACCTCTTAATTACAACCTATGACTCAAAACGAATGCTATTTCTAGATGATTTTACATGGTTACGGCCTTTTAAAGACAAAATTAACCCTAATTCAAAGTAATGAAAGCAAAGAAATAAAACACACTCATCTGAAAGTAAATTGAAAGCAAGCCCTAATTCAAAAAATTGAAAAAGCATAAAACTACATTTTTCATACTTACAACTTTCAATTGTGATAAACCCTAATGCCAGTCGGGATGACTTCTGCAAATTACTTCTTTTAATTCTTTGTATTGCTCTGAACACATCTTCAAATCCCAAATTAACAAGAACTAACCGTATACACAAATTTTGAAGGAAATTGAATAAGTTTACAAGTCACCTCTACTATTACTTCCCACTCACATGAAGTGAAACAATTGCAATGGGTGTACTTCACAACTTTGAATGTGCATCGTCAATCTTCAGATGAGATGGCCTTCTTGAATGACTCAGATTGAGTCAATGGCATTTGAATTTATATCACTGCTCTAGCCTGGACAAATGGCCAATAGAAACATGCCAATTGGACCTTCTTCACGTACTTGTGGGATCCACCCACCAGTAGCCGTAGAGTGTATGTGGCAACTTCTTGTGGGTCTCTCTACTTTTAACGAGCCTATATCTTACCTCTGCGAGCTGGCAGGGAACGATGGTGATCATCTTTCATCTTTCAACCATACCGTCGATCTTAAAACCTCGAGTGTTGGGATGGAACACAATGGCTGGGCCCACATTCCTGATCAAACACATGTCAACATTTCACTGATCTCGCAGCAATTAAACTGCCTTCACTTGGGACATGTGAGCCAATGGGGAACAACCTTGATTAAATCCTAGGATCTGGTGATCTTCAAACTTGCACATGCAACAAATTTATTCATAAATGAGGGTCGTGACTAGGCCGACGAAGATTTACCCTTTGAGATTGATGACTTAAACTTAAGTCACAATAACAAAACATTAAAATTTGACTTTGGGAAGATTAAAACTTCGTGAGGCTAGAAATGACCGAATAACCTAAGCAAAGAGGTGGGTAAGGAACACATAACGATGTCTTAGAAGACAACTTATATCACCAGCAACTAGGGAAACAAGTCAACACAAAATTAAAACACCCAAGGGTTATACATGGATCAATTCGAAACAAGGTTACCTAAGTAAAACCTTAAACCCTATCAATTGGAGACATATGACATGCTACTACCAAGCATAAAAGACCCTAAATGTCAAGAATTTTGGGTGCTCTATCACAACAAATGGTGGTTTAGTTTGAGGGATCTTCCTTGCGCTCCCATTCGAACGAAAAGTCTATTGTATCCATCTCAAGAAAAGGAAAGGCTGATACAAACGTAGTGGTCGTGACTAATGATCAAGGCCTCAAACGCAATAGGAAGTTTACAAATTTAGCATAATATTATTCTTCCATTTTGCAAAATTTGTTGAAGGATAAGATCATAACCTTGGAAAACCCTTGACCTCTAAAGGAACCATATCTTTATTGGTATGATGCAAATACTTTTTTCTAGTACCATTGTGTTAATGGGTATGATATTGAGCATTTCATGCACCTGTGTCATGAGATACATGATCGTATCAATGACAATACCATTCGTCTCAATGGGACGAAAAAAACACAAATAAATCAGTAGAAAAGGCCAATAGTAAGTTGTAGATTTACACAGACCCATTTCTGTCTCATTCTACAAAATTGATTATTGACACCTTTGATGCTTCTCCTCAACCCTCAGTGTACGTTAACATGGTCTTAGTTAGTCCTCCCCCGCAGCTTGTGACTAGTTTTCTAGATGTGGCATTCACCTCGCATGACTTGCCCTTGAATAATAAGCCCTCTACCTTATACATTCCTACTCACCTCAATGGGAACATTGTGACAGGATTCCTAGTTGACCTCGCAAACTGGGTGAATGTTATTACGAGAGAGATGTTATGGTTAAATTCATTACAAAAGGAGGAATATGAAGAAAAAAAGTATACCATACATATGCATGATGCCCTCTCTCTGAAGCCATATGGCTCCATAACTCTTTCCATCCTAGTTGGACCTAGGGTTGTCGATATAACTTTTGATGTGATTCCAAAATATAATCTGTTCAGGGTGAAGTTGGGCATCCCATGGCTAGCTTCCCAAGAATGAAATCGCTTCCATTATTCACAAATGTTTAAATTTATCTCACAAAGGTGTTGTGCATGATAGTAGATATCATCCATTGGTGTCCCATGGGGGTTATTCATTGGATCATTTTTGGCCCACCCTGATCAATCTGCTTCCCCCTAGAATAGACCTTCTTTATCGAAACTATGTAGAGTGTAAAACTGGGGAAAAGGGACAACCAAAAGTGACCCCTCTGATAGTGTAGTAGCAAGATGCCCCATCCTCTTGAAAGGGAAAGGAGAGGCTTGCCCATCCTTGAGGCACCACTTCTGCCCCCTTTCTGAAGAGGAATTTTGGATGACTACTCCTAGATTTTGCATTAGAAGTCTAATGGTGCCTGCTTGGTGTAAAGCCAAGATTTGAATATCAAACCTTCCTACTATGCCTCCTAGACCTTGGGCCTACCTATATGGTAGAAGGAAGGATCCCTGCAAGGAATCCTCTATGTCTCAGCCTTTTTGGCCTCCTATCACTCCTCCTAAGGAAATGAATTGGAAGAGGCCCACTACCGAGGAGTTAAAGCCGATTCCCCCTATTATTGCTCCAACCTCTTCTTAGTATCTCCCTCCTACTCTCATCCATGAGTCTCAACCTCCACTAGAAATGGTTTTCATGGACACTCTGATGGCCAAGTAGGAGCCTTCTATTCGATCTCAGCTTTTGGCCTCTAGTTCCTGAAGTCACAAAAACTGCCTTGCACATGAGTGCAAGCATCAATGAAAGGCTCTGGCTACTAAGCAAGCCGCTTTATAAAGGAAGGAATGGGAGTCGACTGCTCCTTTTTTAGGGCTTGTTGTTGTGTCCTCCTCTCCCATCCTCTCTGCTTTAGTTTAATCAGCCTCAGTGCAACTTTTGGCTCCTATTGCAAGTGTTAACACCTCAAACCCTAAAAAGGTGCAAGAGTTTATTGCTCCTTTGGTCAAGCCCCCTCTCTTGATGTCCCTCCTATACATCTTGTTGTTCTCAAAGCCTGTGCACATGCTGAAAACCTCGATGGTGTCCATTGCTATTTTCTCCTCCTCTTCTGCATCTTCTTCCTCATCTGTGGGGGTTTCAAACCCTTCGATGAAGCAAAACGTAGAGGATGGATCTACTAGTAATGGGGGTCAAAAGAGGAGTCCACCCTCTTCAAAGGGCGGTTCTGCATTAGCATGCAACATCCTTGTGACAGAAGAAGCTCTAACATCCCCTGAGTTTGTCACTACTCCTGATTTACTCGGTGATCCTAGTAGTGACTCACGAGTGTTGCCTTCCTCATCCATTAAGGTAACACATGGAACTCCTATGAAGTGCATGTTTAACTCTTTGGATGAGTTCTTTTCCCTATTGGTGATCTTTGTGAGATAGTTGACCTTTGCTCCATAGGAATTGAGCGGAGGAGACCCCAAAGAGTCTCCTTAACTCTTGTTGCAGGAGGGTCAGAGGGTTCCCCCTTGACATTCCACCTTTGTAGGCTCATCCTCCTTCCCCGTATAATGATCTAGATTGAGAGGATGATTATCTCTTGGTTGATGAGTGCTAGGGGAGTGCCTCTTCTTTATCTGTAGTGTAGATTGTGTGTGTTTTGTTGTGTTCCCCTCGGCTTATGTTATGTGTTCCTAAATGACCCTTGTCACCCTTGTAGGTTCTTGAATATAAGAGTTATTATGTGTCATAAAACTTCCTATATGTGTGGAATCATTCTTCCTTTGTTTTGTGTATTGATTTTCAACAATTGGGGATGATGCAAAGTGTTGGGGGCATTTAGGCTTCCCTTCCATGTTGACCCATTTTTTTTATTTTTACTTTATTTTCTCGTGCAATCTTCATATGGTCTAGTATAGTAGGGGGTTGATGACAGTTCATTAAATATACTATTACTATACTTATATATATTTACGAGTAGCACTAACCCTGAAATATCAAATCACCCCTGTGCCCTTTTCTTGTGATTTCATTGTCTCTTTTTACAATTTTGTTATATTTCTCTCTTCTTTGCTTGATTTGTGATGTTGTGGTGCCTATGTGTTGTCCCTCATGTGCATGACAACATTACCATAGTGACATCTCGCTACATTCAATGGGCCAAAACATCACTTTTTTCATTCTTACCTTTCTCTCCTTAAGATGCCATGTGCCTCTAAGTTTAGCACGCACCATCCTAAGGAGGGGCTATCATGTCAATTTTGATTTTCAAAAAATGTATTTGGTGACCAATGAATCTTTTCTAGAAAATCTTTGCAAAATTTTTCAAAAAACCGCATTCTCAACAAGGACCCCTAGTGGAACATGTTTCCTTTGTCATGGGTTCTCAAAGAAATAACTTGAAGAAATTTCCTCTGAGGAGGGAGTAGCTTTTCCTATGGGAGAAGCCTTTACCTTCCCCTCACGAGGGGGAATTTTCTTCCTTTCGAATTCCTTGATGAAGTGAACATCTTTTGAAAGGATTCCTTGATGTTGAAATGAATTTTGAAAAACATTCTTGCACTTTCAAACAGTGTGTCCCTTGAGTGGACCTCTTTTCTTTTGAAGGGTTCCCAAGGGACCCCTTTGAAAACTCTTCATTCAATTTTTTGACTGTTTACATGAATTTCTACTTGCTTGCCTACATGGTTGCTTTTTGTTCTTTGACATGTTTTATCTATAGATTAACATGTTGCTTTGCAGGTGTGCCTATAGAGCTGCTTTTCAGTCTGAATCTGCAAAGTACCCTCACATTGAGCTTCCTTTAAGAGAGAGTACCTAGGGGGAACCTTATTTGTAGGTCTGAGGGCCTATGAAGTGCTTGAATCCTACAGGATTTTTCCATCATTGGTCCATAGGCCTTCAGTGTATTTTTTTCAAATTCATAGTTCTTAGGAGCTATGGAGTCCTTTTGTTTGAACCTCCTCAAGAGAGAGTGCTTGTGGAGTCCTTTTCCTTTCTTGCACTTTTGAGTTCGCCAGATTGTAGTCTTCTTCCTTGAAAATTTAGGTGTACATTTCTAACTCTTCGATCTACTTTACCAAACACTCATTGATACTCATGCTCGATAAAGTGGGGGAAAAATGTATAGGAGTGAAATTGGACCCCTTGTGTAAATTCCCCTTTAACATCCCCTCACCTTAGAAAATCAAACCTGAAGGTAAAATTCCACATCACCCACTTTCCTTTCATCCACTTGGCATTTTTTTATGTGTCAGTGGGGGAATATTTCTCAAGGATACAAGTGCAACGCATAGACGTCTGCACAGTGTGCTACCATCCTTGACATATTCCTACCTCGAGATTCCATAGGAACGTTACGTTCTCTGTTGGGCATGAATCTTAACTCCTTTGTGTTGACCAACTGACCCAAAAATGACTCTTTCCCTCTCATTTTGATCTTGAAAGACCTATCTTTCTCATTCATTCCATCTACTACTACTTCAATCTTCTACAATCTCTTTAGTATTCTACTCATAATTCTAGCAATTTCCACAACTCCATTGAGCATTGCAATAGATTGTTACTCCATCAAATTCATCTCTATACATGTTTCTCTAACATAGAAGATGGGAGTTTGGAGTCTTAGAGACCTCCCTTCATTACTACTATGGTCGTGTCGACTTTTCCATCCTTGTTTCCTTGCATTATCCTTTCATTGGCCTTGAGAGCCTTTGGGTGGAGGTGGTATTGCTTCACTTCCCTTTCATTGTGGTTTGATAGAGTAGCATTGTATCTTTTGTAGTGTTCAATACTCTCCTTTCTTCTTTCCTTTATCACATTTCCTAATTCATGGCTTTTTTGGCTGTCCATGGAGGTGGAAACACTAAATCAAGGGTTTGATAGGAGTAAACCCCTATACAGCCCAACATTTTTCCCTCTCTTGCTTTTGTGTACGTGAACATGTGCATGGATCTCATTGGTGAACTAGAGCCTCAATGAGTTGATATTCATCACCCTTATTTTCATCTATCTTCTTTATCATTTACATAGCTACTTTTCATACTTCATAGTTCTATTGATTTCATTGAAACTAATTAGCTAGGTTGTTAGTAGGTTTTTTCTGCTTTTTGTACTATATTTCATGTTCTCTAGCCATACAGATGCCAATGCACTAGAGAGATTTCAGTGTGCCATGCTATCATTCCAGACCCGCGTTGCTATCCTCAGATAAAGAGCTATCAGAAGTGCATTTTGGACTCTAGAAAATAGCTCATCTTGCCTCATTTAGTCTTTTGGATGTATAGAGTGAAAAAAGCACTTGAGAGTGCTCTTCATTCTCTATCCTTATCCTAACACTTGTTAGCTTGAGGTAAGATAGGGCAACCCTCTGCTCTCGGCTCTCTATGACCTAGAGCCTTGGTGTGGTTGGTCCTCCTACCTTACATTTTCCTGTTTCAATTTTTCATCACCTTCATAGATAGTTTTCAATTTTTCCCATATTTCCTTTGTTTCTCTATAGTCTATCACTTTCACAAATGTAGTGTTAGTCAAACCACATATAATAGCATTCATTTCCTTAGCATTGATTTCAAGAGCCCTCTTTCCAACCTGATCCTAGGGAGGGAGGTTTTCAAGAGGCTCATATTCTATAACTGACATCTATATGTCCATTACTAAAGCCATCAAATAGGACTCCATCCTAACTTTCCAAAAAGAAAAATTAGATCCATCAAAACCTGGTACTTTTTTTCTAGTTGAACTTTCTTATGCTATCCTAAATCTACCTTAAGTTGTTAAACTTCTTCAAAGGAACCTAGATCTGATACCAATTAAAGGGCACACAATCTATTGAGGGGGGGGGTAAATCAATAGATCAAAACAATATGAGAAACCTTTACTTTTACAACTATTATATATATTTTCAACATGAATAGCATTAAACCATACAAGCTAGTAATCAAAGCACAACACAAGATAACATATGAAACTAGATATATGTGGAAACCTAAGATGGGAAAAACCATGGTGAGAGATCTCACAATAAGGAATATAATAAGTGAATTTATAATGTGTTGTAGGAACCAACCTATCATAGATACCAATCCCCAAATGAATCTATAGGCACCAACCTACTAGAGACAACAATCCCCATCGGAGAGAGACACCAATCCCTACTAGAACAATAAAAAAATTACAAAACTAATACTATCAAAATATAGAAGTAATGGTGGATTTGAAATTTAACTTTGATGTGCACCAAAGACATAGCTGACACTCTCTCACATTAAGAATGACCCTCTGATACTGATGATCCCTATTTTATTCACACTTCCATAATCACCTAATTTCCATTCATTACACTTGATCCATACATTGACATTCATTACAGCTACATACAATGCATATGAACATTTAAAATATATACATGACATTACATTAACACTCTTCCATGTTGGCCAAGGATTCACACAAACCCAAATGATATAGAGTGGAACTTAATTAAAATTACATGAAACATGTAATACAATGGTCCAAACACAAATTTATTACCACCAAGAGAGCTTGATGCCTTGTGTCACACAAGAACCTTAAATAGGTCACATCCTCACTCCACATGCAAGATTTGAATTTGCATAGTCCAAGATGTTATCACACATGCCTCAAAATTTGTATAGCTTGATGAACCTTCTGATGCTTTAAACTTCTTGCAAACCAAGCCTCACATTTGGAAACTTAGGAAATTGATAGAACTAGTGTGGACACACTCTCCTTCTAAACCACATAGCAACACTGCATTTTTGAAACAAATGCCAACCATATTTAGTAACCTCTCTGCCCAAAAGATATCCTTCCAGAATATCACACTCATATTGGTTGCATACCCGACATGGTATAATAAATACATTGATTATATTAAGGTAGTCATGCCTCACCAAACATGATACAAGATATGGTTGATTAGGCAATCTATACATTGATACCAAACATGCTTCCAAAATCTTAAGACAAATGAAAATTCTATTACTCCAATCTTTTTCATCTTTTGACAACCTTCACATTTGATAGCCTTGACATCCTTTGATAGCCACTATTAGAAACAATCCTTTGACATCAAATTGACATAAATAACAACCTATGTTCAACACTCTCTTGGTTGTATAGAAAATTAGTTGCTTTGATCTCTCATTTGTGATAGGTATTTTGGTTGTATAGGAGTTTTGGGAGCTATGGGGTTCAATATTAGCTCCACCATGGTATCAGAGCACTAGATTTGTGACTTAGTATCCAAATTTTGAGAGATCTGACATCGAGGGAAAATTCATCTCATAATAAGGTGAAATGGGCATCACCGTTGAGTCTAGAATGGCTAAAAACTTAAGGATCACTTGTCATTTCATCAATTTTAGAAAATTTGAAAAGAAAGAAAAAATTAGGGCTAGGAAATTTGTATAAAATTCCATAAGGTCGTATAGCTCATGCAACCATAGCCCTCATTAATTTTTTCCACAAGCATTGTACAGGCAATATAGGTTCAACAAAAAAATATTTAGTTTTTAAATATTATACCAGCATTGGAAATTTTTCAAAGGTTTTTAAAAAAATTGAAAAAGAAAAGTTTTCCAAATCAAATAAAAAAAGAAGACAAAAAATTATTTTTTAGCAACTTTATGTTGTGCAGGGTACATTGATATCCTATTGCAACCTTTCTAGGCTTGGTGGTGGGCCCCTTGCTGATAACTTATCTAGTCACTCGGTTGCCTTTTCTCCCACTCGCCTTCTTTTCCTATTGGCGATGGGAATCCCTCTTGGTTGGTTCTTAACTTTGGTATAATATTTTTCTATCCCTACAATATTTTAGTGGACAACCCTATTCTGGGTGACATAAACTCAATGAAATATTTTGATCAACATCATTGTATATACCAGCACATCTTCCTTTTCGATAAACCATTTTTTCAACCAACAAGATATTCTAGGCATATGTTGTTGATGTTAGTAGTAAAAAATTCATATGGCTAGGCCTTCAATCCTCCCTCCTAGCCTCTTTTTCTCTAAAGGAGATATTTTTTATTTTTGGCATAACTTGGGCATATGTTGTCAAAATCAAGAAAACAAGATATTATCATAAATTTGGTTTTTAGCTCTTTCCACTAGTGTAGGTCTCATCATCATATTTTGCTATTATTTTATTTTATTCTCAATCAAAGTAAGATCTTAATTTTTTTAATTTTCGAGCTCATAATGTTTTTCTTGTATCTCTAATTTTCATAATTTTAGTGGAGTTGGAAGGGTGTTTTAGATCTCTTCAAATCCATTCATGCACTTTTTCCAGAATCCACTCTTGTATAATTTTATTCAATATTTTTGTATTTCACATTTTTGTCAATTGGACATCTTGGCATCTAGAAAGGATTTGTTTGCATGATATTAATTTATTTGATCTACTTATATGTGCTAAGGTTATTATTCTTTAATTTTATTATTTGAGGAAGTATCATGGGTTTTTATGTTCATCCTTCTATGGTCATCTTGGCAAAGGATAACTATGAGTCTTGATAAAATAACATCTTGACACATCTCAAGTGGCTTGATCTTTTGCCTTATCTTTATGGACTCATACCTACACCAGACACACTAGGGAGTTATTCAACATGGGGTATTATCAATGGCCATGTTATAGGGGTTATATATTCTAATGTTGATCTTGACACCATGTGTGTTGTATCAAAAATTGATTATTCCCACACACTTTGGACTCAACTTTGGGAGATCCATGGAGACTCATATCTCTCCATACCCAAAGGATCCTACTATAGATTATCTCATCCCTCTTACAAATTCAGATTTCATACCCTTTAATGATGATACTTTAGAGGATCTTGAGTATATCATAGCTCTTGCATGTTCTTATAGTTCAAAGACTCATCTTCATCTTATCACTCTTCAAATCAAGGCTACATCACCATATTTTATTATTCTTGATTAGCTTGGCATAGCCACATCTTTGGCCCCTATTGGTTTAGTGTAGTAGAAAATTCATCTTCTTCTAGACATAGCTACTTGAGATTCATTTCTCGTTGACATATCATCCTTGTTTGTAGATTCTCAGATTGTAGATCTAGAGTATTACTTTGAGGAAATTCATCTCCTCTTTGTTGATAGCCACATCATCATTGTTCACCCACCATATTCATCACCTTTGTAGCTTGATCTACATCATTCTTCACAGGATCTTGGATTGACACCATCTATTTCCAACAAGTAGACACTTGGACACTTTTTAGAGGCACACATGATTTGGATTTGGATTCACCCATCTTTTTGGATTGGCTTCTCCAATCACCAATGGGTATGTTTCTTCCTAAGGGGAGAAATGTTGTTTTTAGGTAGTGGGTTGCATTTTTCCTTAAGGTTTTCATCATTGGCACAAGTGCTTTGTTGAAGAGGTTAGAAGTTTAGTGATCCGGAAATCATGTTTTAGTATTTTTGTGTGTGTTTGTATAGTTCAGATAAGACTAGTGAAATAAATTCAGTGATTGAAGCATGTTTTCTTTGTTGCAGGTGTATTTCGAAGGTTCTGAGATGTATTCTTGTGCATATGGAAGCATGTTGTGGTGTCTGTGTGTCTTATTGGGAAGCATGTGCATCAATGTTCTTTTATGTTTCCATTAGGTTTGGTCGACCTAGTGTTTACACTTTATTCGAAGAATAAAATTTAATTGAGGAAGTGTGTAGAAGATCCAAGAATATTATTTATGGTCTTGGTTAAATATTTTTATTATTCCACTCTTATTCCTTTCCACTATGGGAATTTTGAGTTTCTGACCTAATTTGAATTTATGAAATGGGTTATTTGTGGCTGACCTTGGTAAATGCTTCTAAGGTTGAGAATGGTATAAAATCAAGTTGAATTGTGAAGAATTTTATGATAGTGTGATGCAAAGTGATGAAAGTGTGCCACAAATCATAAGAGCAGAAGTGTGTGTGAGTGAGTTGTGATAACATTTTTCAGTTTGTTGAAGGCAGTGAGCTGAAGGTTTTTGTAATCCTATGAATGTGATTTAATTGTTGTGGTGGATCTTTTGTTCTCTTTGTATCTGTAGGCAGTGAGGCTCCCTGTTGGATAGTGAGTCCTTTTTGTAGGTAGTGAGCCTTTGTATTTGGACAGTGAGTCCTCTTCTAGGTAGTGAGCCCTTGGTAGTGAGCCTTTGTATTTAGTTTTGTAATCTTTATATTGTGAGTTAACCCTCACTGTGGTTTTTCCCTTATTGGGTTTTCCACGTAAAAATACGGTGTTTATCATGTTGATTTATTGTTTGTTATTTGTGTTTCATGCTCATATTTAATAACAAAATAGTGTGGTTCAAGAATTGATAAGTGATAAAGTTTTTAAGCTTGAACTTGTGTGACAACTGATTCACCCCCCCTCTCAGTTGTCTTGTGAATGTTTAACAATTGGTATCAGAGAAAATACAGATCCATGATTGGTAGAATGTTGTACCTTACTACTACCAAACTAGATATTATGCATGCAGTGTGTTTATTTGCAAGATTTCAAGTAGATACTAGAGAAGCACATCTTATAGGTGTAAAAATGATATTTAGATATCTTAAAGGCACACCAGATTATGGACTTTGGTACCCTAAGAGTAATGATTTCACCTTGAGTGCTTATACAAATGTTGATTGGGATAGATGTGTAGATGACTAGAAGAGTACTAGTGGTGGTGCTTTCTTTGTTGGTAGAAGATTAGTTTCATGGTTGAGTAGAAAGAATGACTCAATTTCTTTATCCACTACAAAGGTAGAATATATTGCTGCAACATCTTGCTACACACAAGTCATTTGGATGAAGCAAACTCTGAAAGACATTGGTGTGGTATGTGATGAGCCTATTTTTATCTTCTATGATAATACAAGTGCAATAAACATTTCAAAGAATCTGGTTATGCATTCAAGAAAAAGCACATATCTATCAAGTATCATTTTCTGAGAGAAAAAATGTTGGAGAATGAGGTTAGACTGGAGTATGTCACAACAAAGGAATAAATTGTAGACATATAAATACTAAGGCTCTTCTAAAAGATACTTTTGAGCATCTTACGGAGAGGTTGGCGGTCATTGGCCCTCCTAACTAGGTGCACATGAAGGTGCATTAGTCCAGTGAATTCATAGATTATTTATTTATCTAGACTGATAGATGGGTGCCTCTAAAAAGTGTTCAAGTGATATATTTTTAGTTTCAACTTTTGGTAAGATGGTACATGAAAGATGTATCCACTGGTATGTGTGTTCTATTGGTAAAGTTAGTGTTTTGTGGACTGGGAAAAATATTTTTTCTCCGCAATCCTCCACTATTTCATTTCAGATCTTGCAGATCTGGGATATGTTTTGTGAAGGTATTTTCTATGCTCTGGTGAAGAGGTTTGAAGTTTGGTGATCTGAAAATCATGTTTTAGTATTTATGTGTGTGTCTACATAGTTTGGATAGACTGGTGAATGAATTTTAGTGACTAAACCTATTTTTTTGCTACGGATAGTTCTAAGATGTATTCTCATACATATGGAAGCGTGTTGTGGCATCTATGTGTCATCGTCTTGTTGGGAAGCATGTGCATCAATGTTCTTTTTTTTTTTCATTAGGTTTGGCCAACCTGGTGTTTACACTTCATTCAAAGAATAAAATTTAATTGAGGAAGTGTGTAGAAGATTCAAGAAAATAATTTTATTGGTCCACACTTATTCCTTTCCACCATGGGAATTTTGAGTTTTCGACCTAATTTCAATTTATGAAATGGGTTATTAAAAGCTGACCTTGGTAAATGATTCTAAGGTTGAGAATGGTATAAAAGCAAGTCAAATTGTGAAGATTTGTATGATAGTGTGATTCAAAATGATGAAATTGTGCCATAAATCATAAGAGTAGAAGTGTGTGTGAGTGAGTTGTGATAGCAGTTTTCAGTGAGTTGAAGGTTTCTATAATCCCAGGAATGTGCTTTAATTGTAGTGGTGGTGTTGGGACTATAAATTTCTGAAAGCTTTCACATATTTTCACACCCCCGAGTTTCCATTGGAGTCCTTATCATAAGCACATGGGTTTGTTTTCATGTCATTTCTGCTCACATTTTTCCATATTGCCCAATTGAATCCATCGTGTTATGCATTTTTTATATTGTGGTCCATATCGACATAGGTCTATCTAGGTCTCCCCGACCTATGTTGCTTGTCTATTTGCTATAGGTAATTGGCAAGAATTTTTCATTGTTGCAGCAACTGGAACTTACCTATGGGTGGCTATCAGCATGACATTCATGCTGTTTCAGAGACTGTGGGTCATTTTTTTGCCATGAGATCTTTCATCGGTATTGGTCTCGGCGAGTGACCTTCAGTATGGGATTTCTATCGAGTAGCTTTCGGTGAGAGGTTTTCCTTCGTTATAATATCTTGGCAAAGTCTTCTTGTCTTACCGATCGGTGGTGGAAGGATTGACTTATCGGCATGACAGTTCCTTTGTTTTGGAGACCGTGGTGGAACCTATCGATGTGAGCTTAGTCCTCGGTGGAAGCTCTCACCGAACTCTTCTTGTCTCACCGATTGGAGGAAAGGAATACTTCATATCAGCATAAGTTAAGGCCTTCAGTGGGATGTCATGGTGATCTCCATATGTGTTACCAACTTTTCACAAGTGTTCACTTTGGCTAGAGTCATAATTTTTGGCATTGTGTCTTGGTGAGCCTGTCGGGTCTTGCCAACAATACAAAATGGATTTCTTTCGGTGAGATGTTGGCTTTGTCTTAGTGACCTAAGGATAAAGGAATGTGATATCGATGAGATGGGTTTTTTGATAAGAGGTTTCAGCGAGTGACCTTTGGTCTCGCTGATGGAAAACAAGAGGATCCTTGTCGGCATAAGAATTTCCTTGTCTCGGCGACTGGGAAATAACATTATGGAAGATTTTCGGTATAACGAAGTGCTATCTGTATGAGGTCTCCCCAATATCTTGAGGTCACAGTGAAGTAAATAAAACTAATGATGCATCAATGAGAAGGCCAATAGGTCACAACAACATACATAAGATAGATGGACTCATCGGCAGGAGAAATCATAAGTCACAGCGACTGTGAATGAAGCGAAAGGAGCACGTCAGTATGAAATATTCTTGTGTCCCAACGACAGGTTTGATTACGAAGGCTATCGATAAAATTTTGGGATTCTCTGTGAGATGTCTCACCGACATCACAGAGTCAAGGTGAAGCATAAACAGAAGGGGAAGTGATTAACAAGTGAATTTCCTTTGGCATAGCTGCTGCATTATCTCGCCGACTGTTTCACTGGTGAACAACAGAAATACAAATCATGTGGCTGACATGTGAATTCATATAACCGTTGTAGGCTGACTTGATTGGAGCCCAAATTCTATGGAGGGATGACATGGTATTTCAATATGATTTATTTTCTCATGCTGGTGTATAAATAGGAATTTTTGTAATTGTAAAAGGGACACAAACTATTAGATATTCGATACACAACAAGTAGATACAGTGGGATAAAATTATCCAATCAAAGACTATTGTTGCATGATTTTAGAATGGAGGTATTTATGAAAATTAGTTGATGTTGCTGCATTTTTCTGGTGTCAATTGTCTGTTGAATTCAATGAAAATACTGCTAAGTTGTCTCCAAGATGGATTCTTTCTGGTTATTTAAATTGATGTAACAAGTTTATATTCAATTCATCAGTGCACATTTGTTGTATCTGTGTGGTTAATTGATTGGTTCTTTCAAGCAGAGATTAAAATCCTCTTAGTTGATCATAGTAATCAAAGAGATTCATTTGGATTATTAAAGTAGAGCTTAGTAGCTACAATATTGCATGTTTATACAAGTTGTAAATAGAATGTATGCCAGATAATTTGAATTTTCTCCAAAGAGTGTTGCTCATCTTGATTTCATTTGACTCCACCTACCTAATAAGGCACTAGTCTCTGCAGTTTCATCATTAAGATTCATTTGTTCTCTTTATATCTGTTAATTAAGCATTTTAGGATTTAGATCAGAAGATTGCTATTGCTATCAAGTTTGATTTCATTTGTTCACTTCCATCTACCATTGTGGACAAATCATTGCACAAGAAAGATAATCATAAGTCAAGTCTGCTTCATTCAGAAAGGTACACCAGCCTAGGTTTGGCAACACCTAAAGAGTAGAAGGTTGAGTTCTCTTGACCTTTTCTGTTATCCTGAAACGTATCAAGAGATTGGAAGCCTCTTGAGGCATCTTTCCTGCATTTTTGAGAGCTAATGGGTGGATCTTTTGTTCTCTTTTGTATCTATAAGCAGTGAGCCTCCCTGTTGGACATGAGTCCTTTGTAGGTAGTGAGCCTTTGTACTTGGACAGTGAGTCCTCTTTTGGGAAGTGATCCTTGGTAGTGAGCCTTTGTATTTTATAATATTTATATTGTGAGTTAACCCTCACTGGTTTTTCCCTCATTTGGTTTTCCACATAAAAATTGTGTTCATTGTGTTGATTTACTTTCTGTTATTTTTGTTTCATGCTCATATTTAATAACATAATAGTGTGGTTGAAGAAATTATAAGTTGTAAGTTTGAACTTGTGTGACAACTGATTCACCCCCCCTCTTAGTTGTCCTACACCTATTTAAAAATTGGTATCAGAGCTTGTGGTTCCTTGTTTTGAGCTTAACCGCTTAAGGAAGATCCGATGGCACACAAGTTGGAAATCCCTATGTTTGATTAAACTAACTACAATGATTGGAAGGGAAAGATGAGAGGATATATTATCTCTCTTGGTTTCAAGACCTAGAAGGCTATTGATAATAAGTATACACTTCCGTCTACTGGTGTTAATTTTGTAGATGAAATCTCTTCTTATGAAGAAAATGAGAAGGCGAAGTATGCAATTTGTAGTGGTTTATCTAAAAATGAACGAGTTAAGGTTAATTCTATAGATATTGCATATGAAGTCTGGAAGAAGTTGGAAGACAGGAATGAAGGAAATGAAAAGGTGAAACTGAAAAAGAGGCTGGCGGAAAAGCGTAGATTTGTGAATCTGAAGATGGAAGATGGAAGATGGTGAAGAATTTACAAGTTTCTTTCAAAGAGTTGAACTAGCAGAAAATAAAGTTAGAAATCAAGGAGGAAAACTATTGGATAAAGATACAATCGAGAAGATCCTGATCACTTTACTATAATGTTACAATGACAAGATCTCTATTATTGAAGAAATGTATGATCCTATGAAGTACACCCTAGAAGAGTTGTTCGGTGCCTTGCAAGCATTTGAGATAAGGAAGTTCTGGAAAGATAAAAAGATAGAAGAGAAGACAAAAACTACATTTAATGCTTTGAATATTGAAGAACCGAATAGCGATGATGAAGAGTTGGAAGAAAAAATCACCAAGAAATTGAAGAAGAGTATTAGAAAATATAAAGGTATGTTACCCTTTAAATGTTTTAGTTGTGGTAACATTGGTCATTATGCTTTGAGTTGTTTGAATAGGGATACACATAAAAAGAACAAGGATTATAAGGATAAGGATAGGAAGGATAAGAGGTATAAGAAGTTGTACTATGTTAAGGAAGAGGTAGGTATTTCTAATGATGAATCTGGAAATGAGGTTGACGATAGTGAATGCTTATTCTTAGCTTTGGAAAATAAATCTGTATCCACTAACTCTAGAAAATGTGTAAGTAAGAAGGCTTCAAAGCTTAAGAAGAATAGGATCGAAGGTACTTTGGTTACTGCTTTTCATGCAAGACAGGATGAAGACTACTGGGTAATTGATAGTGGATTTTCAAATCACATGACCAGAGATAAGAGTAAGTTCACTAAACTTGAAAAATATGATGGTGGTTTAGTTATGTCCGGTGATGATTTAGGAGCTAAGATCTGTGGTAAAGGTTTAATTAGTTTTGATGGATTGCATAGTACTAATGATGTATATTATGTGAATGGTTTGAGGAATAACCTTCTAAGTGTTGGTCAGATGTGTAGCAATGGCTTTAAACTTGTGTTTCAGAACAACACCTATGTAATCAGAAAAGGATCCGAAAATGGAGATATGATTGCCGCTAGAAGAAGATATCATGGAAACATCTATCAGCTGAAGGGAGTTGATGGTCATTGTCTTGTATCCCAAATCAGTTAAAGTTGGTTATGGAATTAGAGAATGGGACATGTGAACTTTGATAACCTAGTCAAGATCAGTGCAAAGGAGATTGTTTGAGGACTGCCTAGAATCACAAGACTCGCTAATGCTATCTATAGAATTTGTCAATTGGGGTAGCAGACAAGATGTAGCTTTAAGGGAAAAGAACATTCTACTATCAGAATGTTGGAGTTACTACATATTGATCTCTATGGTCCGACTAAGACCAAAAGCCTGAATGGTGACAAATATTTCATGTTGCTTATTGATGATTACACTCAAATGACATGGGTAGCTTTCTCAGAGAGAAGAATCAAGCCCTGGATAAGTTTAAGGTATTCAAAGAAAGAGTAGAAAATGAAGTAAATATGAAAATCAAGTGTTTGAGATCTGATAGAGGTGGTGAATTCATTTCTGGTGAATTTTAATGCATTATGTGAGAAGCATGGAACAAAAAGATAGTTTTCTGCTCTGAGAACCCCACAGTAGAATGGATTAGTTGAAAGGAAAAATAGGATAGTACAGGAAGCTTCTAGAACTATGATGAAAGAGTCCAATGTATCAAATGTATATTGGAGTGAAGTGATACATACTACTATTTATGTTCTTAATAGAGTTCTAATCAGACACAACAACACAAAGAAACCTTTTGAGTTATGGATTGGTAAGACTCCTACTATGAAATATTTTAAGGTATTTGGAAGTAGATGCCAGATATTAAAAGAAATGATGAAAATCTTGGAAATTTGGATGCTATATGTGATGAAGGAGTATTTCTTGGATACTCTACTACTAGCAAGGCATATAGATGTTTTAACAAAAGGTTGAGAAAGATTATTGAAAGTGCTAATGTGAAAGTTGATGAAGACATACACAGACCTATTGAGATAAGTGAAGTTGAACTTGATGATCCTATCTGGAGACATGTACATGAAGAAAATAAGGAAAAGGAAGAAGAAGAAAAAGAAGAACAAGAAGAAGTGGAAGAATAAGAAGAAGAAAATGAACTGGAACCTACTGCTAGGACTCCTAAATATGTATAGAAGAATCATCTAGAAGATCAGCTAATTGGAGACAAGAGTGAAGATGTGAAGACAAGAAGTAGAGTTGCAGCTGAGGAAAATTTCTGTTTACTCTCTAAAATAGAACCTAAATCTATAAAAGAAGCATGTGAAGATGAAAGTTGGATGAGAGCTATGAAAGAGGAATTACAATAGATAGAAAAGAATCAGACATGGGAAATAGCCCCTAGGCCTATGAACAAAAATGTGATTGGCTCAAAATGGGTGTTCCTGAATAAGTTGAATGAAAATGGAGAAGTAGTAAGGAATAAGGAAAGATTGGTATGTAAAGGGTATTCACAAGTTGAAGGTATAGATTTTGAAGAAACATTTTCTCATGTGGCCAGAATGGAAGCTATGAGAATATTTTCAGCATTTTCTACCCACAAGGACTTCAAGGTATATCAGATGGATGTTAAGTCAATTTTTTTGAATGGTGAGTTGGAGGAAGAAGTGTACATGGAGCAACCTAAGGGGTTTTAGTTGTCTAACAAGCCAGGCATGGTTTGTAAATTGAAGAAAGCATTGTATGGATTGAAGCAAGCTCCCAAAGCTTGGTATGCAAGACTCAAAAAATATCTAACAAAGCAAGGATTCAATAAAGGTTCTGCTAACAACAACCTCTACTTCAAAGTGCAAGGTAATAAGATGTTGATTGTAGTTGCTTATGTTGATGATATCATTTTTGGTGGAAATGATAGCATGTGTAAAAAAATTGTTGAAGAGATGCAAAAAGAATTTGAGATGTCTATGATTGGTGAATTGAATTTCTTCCTTTAGTTACAAGTGGATCAAACTGATAAAGGGATATTCATTTCACAATGTAAGTATGTAAAAGAGTTGTTGAAGAAGTTTTGGATGAAGGATTCTAAACCAGTTTGTGCCCCTATGGTAACTGGATGTAAACTGAGCAAGGATGATGTATCTGCTAAGACTGATAAGAGAAAATACAAATCCATGATTGGAAGACTGTTGTACCTTATTGCTACCAGACCAGATATTATGCATGTAGTGTATTTAGTTGCTATATTTCAAGTAGATCCTAGAGAAGAACATCTTATAGCTATAAAAAGGATATTTAGATATCTTAAATGCACACCGGATTATGGACTTTGGTACCCTAAGAGAAATGATTTCACCTTGAGTGCTTATACAGATGTTGATTGGGTTGGATGTGTAGATGACCAAAAGAGTACCAGTGGTTGTGCTTTCTTTCTTAGCAGAAGATTAGTTTCATGGTTGAGTAAAAAGCAAGACTCGGTTTCTTTATCCACTGCAAAGGCAAAATATATTGATGCAGCATCCTGTTGCACAAAAATTTTGTGGATGAAGCAAACTCTAAAATACATTGGTGTGGTATGTGATGAGCCTATTTCTATTTTTTATGATAATACAAGTGCAATAAACATTTTGAAGAATCCAATTATGCATTCAAGAACGAAGCACATATCTATCAAGTATCATTTTCTGAGAGAAAAAGTGCTAGAGAATGAGGTCAGATTGGAGTATGTGACAACAAAGGAACAAATTGTAGACATATTTACTAAGGCTCTTCTAAAGGATACTTTTGAGCATCTTAGGGAGAGGTTAGGGGTCATTGTCCCTCCTAACTAGGTGCACATGAAGGTGCATCAGTCCAGTGAATTCACTGATTCTTTATTTATCTAGACTGATAGATGGGTCTACTCTGTAGGGGGAGTAGAATTTTTTTTCATTGTTGTAGGATGAGTGTACTCCTAATGGGGAGTAATTAGAACTTTTTTTTTCCATTGATGTCAAAGGGGGAGAGAAATTCATGTGAAAAATAGTTGCAGAAGAAGAGAAGGTGTTCTCCTAGGGTATCGTGCAAAATTTTGTCTTTGATAGTTTTTTACATCATGTGTTGCCATAAATAACAAAGGGGGACATTGTTGAAAGTATGGGCTAGTCTGGTGGTGTTGTCATTGATGTTTTCAATAATATCAACATTGTTCAGTATGTTGTAGATTGTACATGTATAGTTGAGATGCTGCTGAGATCCTATGAGTTCATGAACTATCTTATATGGCTGCATATGTGTTGTGATGATGAATTTCCAAGTTATTTTGAGAAAATTAATAAAGAAGAGTAGTAAGAGGGATGAATGTGTTCAAATTGTGCTTTGGTATGTGCTCCACATTTCTCCTATGTTGATCCTATGCCTGTACGGTTCTAAAATTTTCATTACAGTAATTTGATGGTGATATATTCTAACTTTCAACTTTTGGTAAGATGGCAATTGAAAGTTATGTCCACCGGTATGTGTGTTCTACCGGTAGAGTCAGTGTTTTGTGGACTAGGAGAAATATTTTTACTCCATAGTCCTCCACTGTTTCATTTCAGATCTTGCAGATTTGGGATATGTTTTGTGAAGGCCTTTTCTATGCTTTGGCGAAGAGGTTTGAAGTTTGGTGATCCATAAATCATGTTTTAGTATTTCTATGTGTGTCTGCATAGTCCGGATAGACTGGTGAATGAATTTCAGTGATTGAAGCCTGTTGTTTTTTCTACAGATGGTTCTGAGATGTATTATTGTGCATATGGAAGCATGTTGTGGTGTTTGCATGTCATTGTCTTATTGGGAAGTGTGTGCATCAATATTCTTTTTTTTTTTTCATTAGGCTTGGCCAACCTAGTGTTTACACTTCATTCAAAGAATAAAATTTAATTGAGGAAGCATGTAGAAGATTCAAAAAAATAATTTTATTGATCCACTCTTATTCCTTTCCACTATAGGAATTTTGAGTTGTCGACCTAATTTGAATTTATGAAATGGGTTATTTGTGGTCGACCTTGGTAAATGATTCTAAGGATGAGAATGGTATAAAATCAAGTTGAATTGTGAAGAGTTGTATGACAGTGTGATGTAAAGTGATGAAAGTGTGCTGCAAATCATAAGAGCAGAAGTGTGTGTGAGTGAGTTGTGATAGCATTTTTTAGTGAGATGAAGGTTTCTATAATCCTACAAATGTGCTTTAATTGTAGTGGTGGATCTTTTGTTCTTTTTTTGTATTTGTAGGCAGTGAGCCTCCCTATTGGATAGTGAGTCCTTTGTAGAGAGTGAACCTTTGTACTTGGACAGTGAATCCTTTGTAGGCAATGAGCCTGTGTACTTGGACAGTGAGTCCTCTTTTGGGCAGTGAGCCCTTGATAGTGATCCTTTGTATTATATTTATAATCTTTATATTGTGAGTTAACCCTCACCATGGTTTTTCCCTCATTGGGTTTTCCATGTAAAAATCTAGTGTTCATTGTGTTGATTTACTTTTTTTTATTTGTGTTTCATGCTCATATTTAATAACATAATAGTGTGGTTGAAGAATTGATAAGTGATAAAGTTTTAAGTTTGAACTTGTGTGACAACTGATTCGCCCCCCCTCTCAGTTGTCCTACACCTATTTAACAGGGTTGTCCCCAACTTTCTAGAAACCTATCCCAATCCAGAGTCTCATCCTCCACAATGATAGCCTTTTTCTTTAACCTTTCCTCTAACCATTCTGGGTCAGTTGGTTGCTCGGTTTCTGCATCTTTCTAATAGGTATCTTGCTCTAATTGATCATGAGGAGGACTATCTTCAAAAACTTCCACATTCACACCACCCTTTTCCTAATTTTTTTTCCCTTCATCCTCATCAAGCTTATTTTCACTTTCATCTTTTCTGTTTGATGCATCAATGTGCTCTTTTATTGGAGGCTAAGAGGGAATTTACACAATGACTTCTGATGTGGCCTCCTTATTTTGCACTTCATTCTCCTCCAACTGTTTCTCAAAATCACTCAACTATCCCCCCTTTGTTGTAAGGACCTCTTCATCTGCTATCTCCTCTTCTAAATTGCTAGAAACATCTCCTTCCCCTACATCACCCTCCTAATTAGTAGTTTCCTCATCTATTTGTACATTTTTCACTGCAGATGGAGGAGGAGAACTACTTCTTGGGGCTGATTTTTCCATATCTTTCATAAGATCATCAGTAGGTGCCTCTTCAGTGGTCACTTCTTTCTCTTTATTCACATTTTCTACCGGAGTGGCCTTGTCTTTATGAGAACTTCTCCTTACATGTACTTTTTTTTTCCAGAACTTTCAATATCAACCACATTAGGTTGAGTAGCCTCCTCTTCAGTGACCTTGGCCCTTTTGGACTTTGCCAATTTTTGACCCTCAATCATTATCTTTCTTTTCTTTGGAGGTTGAACTTCTTCAGTGCCTTCCTCATCAATTTCCTTCAAGGGCTTTCTTACCCTAGCCAGTGGATTCCTTTTCTCCTTACCTTTAGCCTGGCTTCTTATTCTTCTTTTGATAATGAACTGATGCTTGTCTCCTTCCTCCTCTGAAGGGAGCTCTGTTGTATCATCCTTAGTGGTTTCCTTTTCTTCTTTTGAATGAAACCCAAGGTATCCCATCAAATCATAGGTGAATTTTGTGCCATCTTCTTTAAGCTCCAAAATATTGTGTTTTTCCCACAACTTGGAGTATCTCAAAATAGGGGCATTGATTACATTAAGGTCCACAACCTCTTCTTCAAACCAATTGACAGGGGGAAGTGACTTATCCTTGTACTATTCATAATCATGATGTTGTAAGAAGTCTCCATCATCATCCACTTGGTCTAGGACTTGGGAAATTCTATGCAATCTGATCATTTTCAAGGATAACCTTGAACACCTTCTTTTGACCACTTCAAACTCATCCCTATAGTTATCCCAATAATCTTCTATGTGGATGTTATGCATGTATTCTTTGTTAGCTTGCTTCTAGGTGACTCCACAGGAATCAAAGTTGTCCCTATTTGTATGTGAATATAGATTGAAATGCACCATATCCTTTTCATCATAATGAGCACTTCAAATCGAAGGACAAGCCTCCAAGACTTCAATCCCTAAAGGGAATTTAGGCCCAAGTTTGGCTTTGTGCATATCTTTCACAATTGTGTCAATGGTCACCAACTTCCTAGCCACTTCTAATAGGATAAGCTTGTTTTTTGGGTACCTTGGTAGCCTCAATGGTACTGCTAGTGATCCTTGTATTCTAACATAAGAAATTTTTTGAAAGTGGATAAACCATTGGCCATATTTCCTTATCAAATCCATTTCCTCAACTGAAATTATGACATGTAGTGCATCTTGCAAAAATCATGTGATGTACATAAAGAATGCTTCATTTACCCTCCTGTAGTTAGAAGTATTGAATTGGAGCTGAGGAAATACATCACATATCCTATCCTGGCCAATAGTTCCTCCGCAACTCAACCCTTTATATTTATTCTTTTTGGAAAGCATATACACCAAATAGGAGGTCATGGTGAACTTCTTAGTATCTTATATACTTCTTAATTTCTCATATAGATTATCACTTATAATATCTACCCAATGGTATTGTGCCCCTTTCACAGTTTGGGAAATGATGTAAAAAATCCAAATCCTAAATATAAAGGCATCCTCCAACCCCATTACTCTACCCAAAAGAGTTATCATATCATTATATTCCATTTTGAAATCACTTCTATGTAATTGCTTGGGAAACTTTGAGTAATGTGATTTTTGCTTTGCAATCCAATTATTGTTCATCATCAACAAAGCCCTATCTGGATCTTTTGTATAAAAGTCTTTAGCATCCTTGATGTTGATCCTTACTAACTTTTGATGTGACCTAATTTTGAAGGTCTCTACTATGGACTCTTCTATCAGGTTGTCCAAAATTCTATCTTGGGGCCCAATGATAACTATTTTATCTGAATCATAATGTTTGGCACATTCTAGAACCGGCTTTGGATATATCAAAGTAGGAGGAAATATTGTTTCCTAGGCCAACCTTATATGAGTGACTATCCATGCCAGTTCAGAGGGTGCATCCCCAAACATCCTTTACTTGAAATCATCATAGTCTACATGCCCCATATTTGTATCACCAATCTTGCTCCAAGTTAAAATGATCTTGGACTATGGCCAGATTCCCTTGAAGTCATATTTCATCTTTTCTACTCTGGTATGAGGTTCCTCAGGACCAACCTCCAAATATTTTTCCTTAGATCTGTTTGTTGGGATAGTCTCAACCTACATCTATTAGAAAGAGGCAATAATTACTATGATATTAGGTACAATTAAACATTTAATCCAACTACATTATCATGAAGAAACCCCCAAAAATTACATAATTAACCTTGAAATCATCGTGGAACCCATAGAATGAAGCATTGCAAAACCTCAGAATTTTCACATGTCCGAGGATTTTGAGAAAAGATGGATTTTGGGGAATCCTCCCTTAGGTGGATTCCCTTAAGGTCCAGACATTCAAGGAATCCATGAGGGAGTGGATTTTCCAAAGTAAACAATCTGGCTCAATTCAAGATAATACCCAGGTGAAGACTAAGCCATCATGTATCATTTTCTTCATATAAGCTTTTAGAATCCAATTAGAAGCCCTCAAATGATCAATCTAACAAGTTTCAGAGATTTTAGGTCTAGGAGGATTTTGGGGAATCCACCCCTAGGTGGATTCTCCAAAAGGAATGAAGCTTGAAGAATCCTCCAGGGGATGAAATCTCCAAAGGATCACATTTCCATGCAAACTCAAGTCATTAATCACCCTTCATGACTCATGTTTATTCATGATAAATGATAACATCATTTTCAAGTCCTCTCATTCTTTGCAACCTTCAGGATCTCCACACTTAGTCGGGTTCGAAGAATATGCCAACAGGTGGAATTTTTGAAAGAAATGACTCAAAAAATTTGTAGTCTGAAGGATTTTTTGAACGTTGTGTAATCATTCAAAAATAATTCTAAAGCAACCAAAAAGCCATCCAAATTCATATTGAGTTCATGTACTCATGCATGAAATACCTTAACTTATGCTTCAAAGTTTTGGAGGGTGAGGGGATTTAGAGAATCCTCAAGGGAGTGGATTTTTCAAAGGGACCAACCTTTAGAGAATCCGCCTAGGGGCGTATTTTTTGAAGTCCTTCATTGATGACTCGCTTCTTCATCCTTCAAAAATCCCAAGTTTAAATTCCATCTTAAATAATGCTTCAAGTACAAAACCTAAGCAATAATCTAGGCACAAACTTGTGAAATTTACCAAGAACTTGAACTCTGAACATCATCACAATATATTTGAATCTACCAACCAAAACTAGGGAAAGGGTAACTACAGCTAGGGCTTAACAAATAAAATGTAATCTACCATTAAGTTGATTTGAATTTCACTAGTCATAGTTAAATACCATGGATGCTAACCCTAGCTCTTATAAAATTCATGTACCCTAGTTCGCCATTGTAGAAAACTTAAAAGAGGGACCCTAATGACACACCAGTTTAAACAAAACCAAATGACCGCTCATAAATCATAAGGGACATCAACATCACTCTTGAAAATCCACCATTCAACGCCAAAATTCAAGCAAATCAAGTGCGAGCAAGAAAATCAAAGAAAATGACACCTTCAAGATCAATGTGACAATGAAGAGATAAACCATGAATGCACACATCAACAAATCACTAAATTCATCAAAAAATCAAACAAAATTTGGATTGATTCAAAGATCTTACCTTTCAATTGAAGAGAACAAAACTAGAAGACCAAATGCACCTTAGAAATCAATGAGAAGCCTCTAAATGCAATTGTCGAAATCGCCAATGCCAAACATGGAGAAAGGATGGAGGTTGTCCAAATCAAAGCACAATGCAAAAATGAGGGAAGAAAGGAAAAACATTACTTAAAAACCCCCAAAATGACATTAAATGAACCCCATGTATGGCAAATGACAAATCATAAATGCAGTGAAGTGACCCTTCAGACTTCGGAGATGGGATAGGTAGACAGATTCAAAAAATCTGGCACGAGCCAAATTCTTCGAGTGAATCAACCTTCGAGGAATCTGCCTGGTGGCAGATTCTCCAAACAGATGGACTTTTGGGGAATCCGCCTAGGTAGATTTCCCAAGACTTCCCTAATGTGCAGAGTTTCAAGGCCTTAGTCAATTTTTCTCAAATAGCTAAAGTCCAAGGCATCATCTGATATTAAAATGTTGCAAGTGAAAGTATGAAAAGTGTAGATAAGTCATGAATTCACCCTAGTGAACTAGACCCAAAACCGGAGGAACTCATCCCTTAAGGGGAAAAGTTTAAACCTAAAGAAAAAATAGGAAACAAAAGCAAGCCAAAAGAGGGTCCCTACCTTTGGTGGGGTGTGTGTGTAAAAGTACATAACACTATTGAGGAGAATCTATTTTACTTGTGTGATAGAAGCAACCCTTGGGGGCACACATTGAGTTCTCCTTGTATCCTTCTTTCACTTGTACAGTCATTTCAATTTCTCTTTTGGAGAGGAGTTTTTTCCATGTGGTTTTATCCTTTTATTTGGTTATGAGAGATTTATTTATTTGTACATGGGTACCTCATCAATCCTTGTAGTCAGGACCTATCCATGCATCCATCATTACATTCTTCATCAAGGTTTTATAGCTTCTCCCTAAGTTGATCTTAAGTGGGGTGTTGGAGTAATTAGAACATCACTTGATAATTAATTAATCATTAATTAATTTTTTAGGTCCCTTATTACTTTAATCACTTAAACTAAACTTACCAATGCTATTTTATTATTATATTGGACTAAATATAGGTCAAGTTGTTTCATTGCATGAGGTTAAGACACTTGTCACAATCTAATCAAATCCTCATATAGGGTTTTATTTTTTTATGAATTTATAAGAATTCACATTAATTGTAATCAAAATTCCATGAGTTCAATTATAATTATAGGTTAATCTCAATATCATATGCTTATATAATACTTGTGTGGATTCAATCATTTCTCTCTTGACTGCGTAGAAAATAAGTTGCTTTGATCTCTCATTTGTGATAGGAATTTTGGTTGCAAAGGATTTATAAGAGTTGTGTAGTTCACTATCAACTTCATCATGTAATACATTCACATTAGTGATTCATGTTTTAATGCAATGGACAAGAGAAATCACCCATAAAATGTTGAATGCACAAGACAACTAAGAGTAGGGGAATCAATTGTACCTTAAAACTTCAAAACCCTCATTAACATTTAGATCTACATTCATTCATTAAACCCTTAAATATATTATTATGAATTAGCATGAAAAGTATATAACAAAACTTAAACAACTTAATAACACACAAGAGAACACCAGATTTATGTGGAAAACCCAAGAAGGAAAAACCACGGTGAGGATTAGCTCACAATATAAGTAATATCAATACTAAATACAATAGGGCTCACTATCAGAAGGGATCACTTCCCAAAGAAGAAAGGCTCACCGCCAAAATAGAAAAGAAGATAGAGAAGGAATGTTACATAGAGAAGATCATCTCAATGCAACAAAGAATCCACCACAATGACTTCTACACCTTTGTAGCCTAATTGAAGAACTGTAGCCACCTTCTACTCACTGCATCCAATAAAAAAACACTTGAAAGCTCACACTAAACTTCTCAATTTCACACTCTGACACAATGGATTTCACATCATTCACATCACACACATCCATCTTCACATCTCTCAACAACTCAACTTATAAGTGATACTTATACTATCTTCAACCTTGAAACCCTCTCTAAGGTTGGTTATGCACCTCAAACATAAAAATTCAAATTAGTTCAGTGCCAAAACACTTCTATGGTGGATGGAAGTGAATTTGGACCACATCAAAACTTAATTGGGACCCAAATCAATAACACCACTTAACCACATGCTTAAACAATATTTATCCTTCACATGTAATGTAAGCTCTAGGTCAGTCGTTTCCTATGCAAACACCATTAAACTTTGAAGTACACACTTCCTCAAGCCCAAGGATGACTTGTGAAGCACACACTATGCTTGAACATAGTCTAGAATATTCCTAAAACACCTTGATATCTAAAAAATTCTTTGCAACTACTTTCACCTAAAGAATGTACAGGTGTGTACACTCAAACAACTCTACCATACACTATTACTTCAAAAACCATCTTTTGAAGCACCAAACCTCAAATCCTCTTGACTAAGGTAAACTACCAACACCATCAACACACCTTCAGAATTTCAAGACATAAAACATAACTACGAAGAAATGTTGAGAAAAAACATTTCTCCTAAACACCTTTGCAATGAACAGTCACACACTAGTGAACACAACTTCTACTGTACCAAAATCCAACATACCAACTCTTGAATATAACACCTCTATACACTTCTCACCAGCATATCCAAATCTCATAGGTAGATCTTCAACCTAGAAGAAATACGGAGCAAAACCAGAACACAACTTTGTTACCCAGAATACCACTACAACACATTGTTTCCTCTTTTTATCAAAATTTCTCAAAAGAACTTGGAAACCAAGCACTAGATACATATCCTCATCATCTTCAACACTTCCACAACCATATACAAAATTTTATCAAAGCAACAATATCAACACAATTGTAATCCATCTAGTGTTGCTTTACTAATGACAACATAATACAACTAATCAAAGAATCAACTACACTCTTGCAACCATCTCACTCAACTATAGACATCAATGACAACATAGGATTGTTGACATCAATGAAAACACCAAATTATCATACTTGCAACAATCTCCCCATTTGTCATTGATGGCAACACATAATGTGAAAAACCATCAAAGATACAATAGCTGTGTACCATACCAATTTCCTTTTCTCTTTTCTCTCCCTTTGTAGCTTATCTTCTTTACTTATTTATCTCTCCTTGAATGAATTGTTATTTTCACATGACTCTCTCCCCTTGTGTTCATGAATTTTTTGCATGATTCTATCTCCCCCTTTGACATCAATGGTAAAGGACATAATGTTTTTATTATTTTATTCCTTTCCTTTTTCATCAAAAAATCTACGTACAACTTCTCTACAACACCTTTCCTTTACTTCTCTAAATACTCCCCCTTAGGAGCACACACCAACTTGTACCAAATAAAAAACCATTGCATAATGGAAACACATACTCTTCTTACTACAATAATCAGCAATACCACCACCTACTCCCCTTAAGAGGTAGCCACCAACATCAGTCTAGAAAAATAATGAATCTTGAGATCCATTGGACTAATGCATCTCCTTATGCATCTAGTTCAAAGAAGGAGGGGAAATAACCACCAAATTATCCTAGAGATACTCAAAAGTATCCTCAAGAAGAGAATTAGTGAATATGTCAACAATTTGATCCTTTGTAGGTATATATTCAAGCTTCACTTTATTCTCCACAATCGTGTCTCTCAGAAAGTGATATCTAATTGAAATATGTTTTGTCCTTGAATGCATCACTAGAGTTTTTGAAATATTTATTGGACTTGTATTGTCACAAAATATAGAAATAGACTCATCATACAACACTCTGATATCCTTCAATATTTTCCTCATCTACAACACTTGTGTGTAGCAAGATGTTGCTACAATGTACTCAACCTATGCAGTAGATAAAGAAAGTAAATCTTGTTTCTTACTTATCCATGATACAAATATACATCCAAGAAAGAATGCATCACCACTTGTACTTTTCCTATCATCAACACAACCAGGACAATCTACATAGGTGTAAGCACTCAAATTGAAATAAGTATCCTTAGGATACCACAAGCCATGATCTAGAGTGCCCTTTAAATATATGAATATCTTCTTCACTATTGTAACATGTGACTCTCTAGGATATTCTTGAAATATAGCCACAAGACAAACTACATGCATGATATCCAATCTAGTAACAATTAGATATAGCATTCCACCAATCATTGATCTATACTTTCTCTAATCAGCCTTAGGGGATTCATCATTCTTGCCCATCTTGCAACCAATAACCATAGGAGTATATACTAGTTTGGAGTCTTACATTCCAAAATTCTTCAACATCTCTTTGACATACTTTGATTATGAATTGAATATTCCTTTATTTGTTTGATTGATTTGTAGCCCAATGAAAAAATTCATCTCCCCAAACATAGACATCTCAAACTATTTCTAGATCTCTTTTGCAAAATTCTAGCACATAGCTTTATTGCCTCCAAATATTATGTCATGAACATACACAACTATAATCAAAATTTGATCTTTCTCAACCTTAAAGTAAAGGTTACTATTTGTGATGCCTTTATTAAATCCTTGTTGTATGAAATACTTATCCAACCTTGCATACCAAGCTCTGGGAGCTTGCTACAATCCATACAATTCCTTCTTCAATCTACAAACCATATTAGGTTTATCTGATAATTGAAATCCTTCTTATTGTTCCAGGTAGACTTCTTCCAATTCTCCATTCAATAAAGCAAACTTCACATCCATCTGATAAAATTTGAAATCCTTATGTGCTACAAAAGACAAAAATATCCTGATAGCTTCTATTCTTTCTACCAGGGAAAATGTCTCTTTAAAATCTATTTCTTCAACTTGTGAATAACCCTTACACACAATCCTTGCTTTTTTTCTTACCACTTCTCCATTCTCATTTAGTTTATTTCTGAACACCCACTTATATCCAATTATATTTTTTTTGTAGGTCTTGGGACAAGTTCCCAAGTCTAGTTCTTCTCAATCTGTAGTAGTTCTTCTTCCATAGATTTCATCAAATTTTCATCTTTACATGCTTTAATTACTGTTTTAGGTTCAACTTCAGAAAGCAAACAGAAGTTTACTTCTCCTTTAGTAACTATCCTTCTTGTTAGTACACCTTTTCTCTTGTCTATAATGATTTGTTCTTCAGAATAATTTCTCTACAAATACTTGTTGGCTCTCAGTTGTTTTGGTTTTTCCTTGATGTCAAAAGTGGTTCATTGATATAAAAATATATGTGATGATATGCTATGCATTCTCAGATTGGTTGATATATGATATGCTTGATGGATGTTGGCAGGATGCACTCTCAGATTGGTTGATATATGATAAATTGTTATTGGTTGGTGTTCTCATATGCAGTTGCAAGATTTTGGATTTATATATGACGAGGTTGATAGTGTTTATCATTTTCACAGTTTCAGTTTGATCCTTCAAGGTTACAATTCAAAGCTTGGTTGCATTGGGATCACTGGAATTACTATGGTCTTTGCATTTGAAGCATTTCATATTGGTCAAAAAGGAAAAATGATTCAGGTATATGTGTGGCTTGGTCAATACACTCTTCCATGACTTTGCTAAGGTAATTGGAATTTTGTTTTTATTGGAAAGATTGATCACATTTAAAAGGAATATGCAATATCCGGTCTCATTGCAATTCATATTTTTTGGCTTGATTAGAAGACACTTTGAAAGTTGTCATTGAAATTTACTTTATAGAAGTCACTTGGAAAATCATTCAAGAAAGTGTTTATATTAGTAGTCATGGTGACTAGGTGATCGACATTGAACTCATTTTAATGAGGTTTTGGGCAGCTTGTTTGTAATTTTAATCACAATAAAAGACATGTGACATTGGGTATCATTGTTATAAAGGTATTGACTTTTCTTAGAGTCACATGGTGGTGACAAAATTATTATGTTTTATGTCGTATTAGGTTTGCTGATTAATAATAGTCACTTTTTAAACAAAATTGAAATTTTTGGTTCAACAACTACTTGTGACTGAGCTAAAAAGTGACATTGACAGCCATCATGGATAGTGTATGCACATGTGGCATTGACAACTCATTGGGGTAATGGTTTAATGCCATTATGACGTCGATATATTTTTGATAAAGTCTTTGGCAGCGGATTCTAAGAAATTATGATGTTTTGTACTAGATCTCAAATGGTTATTTTATTTTACAAAGTCTTCTAAAACTCTTGAAGCTTGATTAGGGTAAAATACATTTTTTTTTTTCATTTTGAAACCCTAGCCATCATGGTTATTCTGGTGTCTGCAATTTGTTTTGGATTTTCAGCTGGTATGCTATGGAAGTTTAGCTCACTATATGAGCTCAAATGAGAATGGTTAGGCATATGGATGTTGGTCAAGGAAACAATAGTGAAAGTTGGTTAAGACTGGCGACTACCAGTTGGACAATTATGAAACCATTTGACAAGTTTTTAAGGTATTCTTTTAGTTTTTTTTCACCGTAATCAGGTAATGATGCTCAAGGGCCTTCAAAAAAATTGTTAAGGAAGTTTGTTAAGAATGATTGAAGGATTATCTTATTTGAAAGCTATGAAACTATTTTATGCTCACTCAAATTTGTATGGGTTTTTGCAAGTAAATTTTTGGTTTTGAAATATTATTGATAAGGGCTTAACTGTTGTTGATTATGATGAAAATCCTTTAGGGTTTCTAGATGATTCTTCTCAGGCTATAACAAAATTCCTATAACTCGAGTTGGTTTACAATTATTGAAACTATATTTTGAAAAGACAATTCAATGATTATAAAATGACAACATTTTTTCTAGTGACTTGGTTGCATATAGAGGGAAGTTACAGACATACATTTTGGTGAGAAATTTTTGAGATATATTGATACATTGTTCAGTCTTGAAAATCTTAAAAAATGATTTTGTAACAGTGTTTACATTGAGAACTATTTTGTAATCTATTACAATAATGTTAATTGTTGTATCAAATGGAGATGTTATCAGTCTTATATAACATCCTCCTATGTTCTTATTGAAAATTATTTTTAATAGTCTTCTATTGAGGCACTAGGAATGCTAATTTGCATTACTAGGGTATTGATGCAACACTAGTTATATACATTGGATTTTGTAGAGTTGGTGCTCCTGTAACTTTGGAGTTGGTGCTCCTGTAACTTTGGATTTGGTGCTCCTGTAACTTTGGAGCTAGTGCTCTTGTAACTTTGGAAGTTGGTGCTTCTGAATTGTATGGAGTTAGTGCTCCTGAACTTTGTAGAGTTGGTGCTTTATCTAAATAAAGTGATATATTTTTTGAGTGTTTTTTATTCCCCTAGAGGATTTTCCACTCAGGACATATAATGTGTTATGTGATGAGTCTTTGTGTGATTGTCTTTCTGATTTTTCAAATGCATTATTGTCTATTATTAGTTCTTATTTCTACAATGTTATTGTATTCTGCTGTTACAAGTACTTTCACAGTCATATGTTGCAAACTGGTTTAAAAGCTTTGTTTAACCAAACATGTTTTGCATGTTGTGATGAAAAGCATTAAGTCTATCACATTACATGTTCTTCCATTGATTCATAGTTCAAGATTGTTATGGTTCAATCTGTTATAATGTACTAAAGTTTTATGTTGTTTCAATGCTTATCATATGTCATTTAGTTGCATAATTGTTGTAGTGTCTCATAAAGTTGCATTGAAATCTAGTAGCCTTAAAGTGATTTAATGATGTTGGTCTTCATGTACATAGTTTTATGAGTTTCACCTATCTTGTCATCATGCTCTGATTGTTAAACAATCTCAGTCACATCTTTTGCAAAGTGCAAGATATTTCACACAAATTATATTGGTATAAGTTGTCTAAATGAACTGAGTTAATGTTGTCATATCTTTGTTTACCCCTTTTCATGAATCTTCTCAAAGTGATTACTCTACTCTTTTATCAATAGAAAGGATATCTAAACTAAAAGTCTTTGTCAAAGTTTAAAAGGTTTGAATTTTTGGTATGTCTATCAGACATTGATTCACCCCCCCTCTCAGTGTCTGTCCATACTCCAACAAGTGGTATCAGAGCCATACCCATGCATAAGTCTAACCAACTTTGGGTTTCCTGGTCATGTAGTATTCATTACGGCTAAGTGCAAAAGAAAGAAAGGTTAAAATAAAACCCCTAGTGTCAAGCAAAAAGTTGATCAACCAACCCCTATCAAGTCTAGTGAAGTTTTGTCTTAAGAAATACCCTTGCCAGTTGATACTAAAAGTGATCCTATAGTTGGAGAAGAAGGAGATCACTTAGTAAGTGAATTTGAACAAGAATTTGGTGAAAAGGAATGTGAAGGTGATGAGTTTGAAGTTGATTTGGAAGGAGAACTGCTTGTTGCCTTAGATGAACTTAAAGGCTTAAACAAGAAAATCAGGATCTCAAGGTACGCTTACAAGAAAGTGTTGATGTCAATAAAGTTGTAATACAAAATCATAATGATGATAAAAAGATTATTGAATTTCTGAAAGCCCAAATGGTTGATAGAAAAAGGACTGAAGAGGTATTGGAAGTCAAGTTAAAAGAAAAGGATGAATAGTGTAATAAACTAGAAAATGAGGTTGCTTCATTGAAGAAAAGTTCAAATAATGATTCCTTGTTAAAAGAACTAACTCTTAAAGACGACATGATTATAAGTCAAAAAATTGAAATTGAAGAATGTAAGAGGATAGTAAATGTTGTAAGGTCTGATTTGGAGGTTAAAAGGATTGAATGTCTAAAACTTGAAAGAGAAGTAGTTGCATTAAGGAAAGAGCTTGAAAGTGTCAAGGTTCAATTAGGTAAAAATCAGAAATTTGATTGTAGTACTAATCTATTGAATGAGATGTTGGACAGGCAAAAGCATTCTAAGGATCCTACAAGATTGGGATATGAGGTTGGACAAAGCTCTGTAGAAGAATCTAAACATGAGATAGTGTTTGCTACTACAGATAGAAAGAGGTTTACAGTCAAGAAAACACCAATAATGAAGGTTGATCTTGGTCACCATATTGCTACACCAAAGGATAACACTGTTGCTAGAAGACAATTTAAAGGTATTTATAGAGAAAGGAGAAATGTTTTCAGATCTTCACATTCTTGGCATGATCAGTCATTTAGGTACAATCATTCTTTTCAAGGATATTGTTATGCTTGTAATGACTTTGGTCATAAGGAAATTGATTGCACAAGATGGTCAAATAAGAATCATTCTAATGTCTCTAGAAATGAGAATGTGGTGTGTTACAATTGTAACAATTTTGGTCATTTAAGAAGAGATTGTAGAATAAATACAAGTGATAATTATGTATGGAACAAAATTGGAAATGTCTATAGGAAGTCTTTTTTTCCTCAAATAAATCATAAGATCATTTGTTTAAGATGTAATAACATTGGGCATAAAGTACAATAGTGCAGATTTAATAGAAAGATAAGCACTTTAAACAAACAAATGAAAAAGTTTACATCGGTGTGGAAAAGAAAGAGTAAACAAGATGACAAGAAGAGCAATAAAGATAAATTTGTGAAAACTCCCTGTACACTCCTTGCACATGTGATGCCATCCAGGTCCTAAGAAGAAGAAAAGGCTCAGGGGGAGTCTATTATGGTAACATCTTTTTCCCTTATGAAGTCAAGAATGAGGTATGACAACATGCATTTGCTATTGGTGGTATAAGAAGTAAAGAAAAGATTTGTAAATGTTAATTTTTTCATTCTGCTTTATTCTGATTGAATTGATTATGATAGCATGTATCCAAGTCTCATTATGTTGGTTGTGCATATTGGAGGTGTACATATGTTGTCAAATATAGAGGCAGTAAACAACAAAGCTTGTTTACATTGGGTGCTTGATCTCAAGAATAAGTGGTGACTTCAAGTTTTGGTAGCTTTGGTTATAATGGTTATCATCATAAGATCATAGTGTATTCAAATGGTTGGTAACATTTCATGATTGGAGCATAGTGTCTTCAAATGGTTGGTATTGAGTTGAGATTTCACTAACATTGGAATAGCATTCAAAAAGACCTCATAAGTTATGCAGGGTGTCTAAGGTTCAAGTGTTTATCTGCATATGTTTGTAGATCAGGAATAGCATATTATGCATTTACTATGGTTTCTTGAGTCAATACAAATTTATTCTTTACAAGTGTTCTCTGAAGTTGTGTTGTAGGACTTATAGTAGTATGGAGGAATAAAGGTTGATAATGGTGTATAGTTAGTGACCATTCTTCTTCAAGGATTATTCTATTTTTACAATTGACAGTGAATTCATGACAAGTATTGGTATAATAGTAATATCTACTTGTTTGGCACCTAAATATCTTGGACAGTGTTTGGTGACAATGGTATTTTGATGCTTTTTGATCATAGAACTTATACTTTGGATTTCTTTTCTAGTGCCAAAATTTTCTTATTAGTTTGCAAAGGGTTTGATTGTTGTTCTTTCTTGGAGTGATAAGGAATATTTTGATGATTCTATAGCTATGTAGTGCAAATGTTTTTTGAAATCTAAAATAATCATGCTTTAGGACTTGACACAAGTTGTATGTAAGATAGTGCTAATGCAATAAGGTAGTACTAATGAAAGTTTTAATAGTGGATCAACTTTATGGTATTTCTATGCAAAGAATCAAAGGGAGCTTCATGTTACAATTTTTCTTTAAATATGTGAGTTGATAGGTTCTTTGATTG
>VDFB02026320.1:162947965-163007935 GCA_007258455.2 Sequoia sempervirens | reverse complement strand
GATGAAAGAGTCCAATGTATCAAATGTATATTGGAGTGAAGTGATACATACTACTATTTATGTTCTTAATAGAGTTCTAATCAGACACAACAACACAAAGAAACCTTTTGAGTTATGGATTGGTAAGACTCCTACTATGAAATATTTTAAGGTATTTGGAAGTAGATGCCAGATATTAAAAGAAATGATGAAAATCTTGGAAATTTGGATGCTATATGTGATGAAGGAGTATTTCTTGGATACTCTACTACTAGCAAGGCATATAGATGTTTTAACAAAAGGTTGAGAAAGATTATTGAAAGTGCTAATGTGAAAGTTGATGAAGACATACACAGACCTATTGAGATAAGTGAAGTTGAACTTGATGATCCTATCTGGAGACATGTACATGAAGAAAATAAGGAAAAGGAAGAAGAAGAAAAAGAAGAACAAGAAGAAGTGGAAGAATAAGAAGAAGAAAATGAACTGGAACCTACTGCTAGGACTCCTAAATATGTATAGAAGAATCATCTAGAAGATCAGCTAATTGGAGACAAGAGTGAAGATGTGAAGACAAGAAGTAGAGTTGCAGCTGAGGAAAATTTCTGTTTACTCTCTAAAATAGAACCTAAATCTATAAAAGAAGCATGTGAAGATGAAAGTTGGATGAGAGCTATGAAAGAGGAATTACAATAGATAGAAAAGAATCAGACATGGGAAATAGCCCCTAGGCCTATGAACAAAAATGTGATTGGCTCAAAATGGGTGTTCCTGAATAAGTTGAATGAAAATGGAGAAGTAGTAAGGAATAAGGAAAGATTGGTATGTAAAGGGTATTCACAAGTTGAAGGTATAGATTTTGAAGAAACATTTTCTCATGTGGCCAGAATGGAAGCTATGAGAATATTTTCAGCATTTTCTACCCACAAGGACTTCAAGGTATATCAGATGGATGTTAAGTCAATTTTTTTGAATGGTGAGTTGGAGGAAGAAGTGTACATGGAGCAACCTAAGGGGTTTTAGTTGTCTAACAAGCCAGGCATGGTTTGTAAATTGAAGAAAGCATTGTATGGATTGAAGCAAGCTCCCAAAGCTTGGTATGCAAGACTCAAAAAATATCTAACAAAGCAAGGATTCAATAAAGGTTCTGCTAACAACAACCTCTACTTCAAAGTGCAAGGTAATAAGATGTTGATTGTAGTTGCTTATGTTGATGATATCATTTTTGGTGGAAATGATAGCATGTGTAAAAAAATTGTTGAAGAGATGCAAAAAGAATTTGAGATGTCTATGATTGGTGAATTGAATTTCTTCCTTTAGTTACAAGTGGATCAAACTGATAAAGGGATATTCATTTCACAATGTAAGTATGTAAAAGAGTTGTTGAAGAAGTTTTGGATGAAGGATTCTAAACCAGTTTGTGCCCCTATGGTAACTGGATGTAAACTGAGCAAGGATGATGTATCTGCTAAGACTGATAAGAGAAAATACAAATCCATGATTGGAAGACTGTTGTACCTTATTGCTACCAGACCAGATATTATGCATGTAGTGTATTTAGTTGCTATATTTCAAGTAGATCCTAGAGAAGAACATCTTATAGCTATAAAAAGGATATTTAGATATCTTAAATGCACACCGGATTATGGACTTTGGTACCCTAAGAGAAATGATTTCACCTTGAGTGCTTATACAGATGTTGATTGGGTTGGATGTGTAGATGACCAAAAGAGTACCAGTGGTTGTGCTTTCTTTCTTAGCAGAAGATTAGTTTCATGGTTGAGTAAAAAGCAAGACTCGGTTTCTTTATCCACTGCAAAGGCAAAATATATTGATGCAGCATCCTGTTGCACAAAAATTTTGTGGATGAAGCAAACTCTAAAATACATTGGTGTGGTATGTGATGAGCCTATTTCTATTTTTTATGATAATACAAGTGCAATAAACATTTTGAAGAATCCAATTATGCATTCAAGAACGAAGCACATATCTATCAAGTATCATTTTCTGAGAGAAAAAGTGCTAGAGAATGAGGTCAGATTGGAGTATGTGACAACAAAGGAACAAATTGTAGACATATTTACTAAGGCTCTTCTAAAGGATACTTTTGAGCATCTTAGGGAGAGGTTAGGGGTCATTGTCCCTCCTAACTAGGTGCACATGAAGGTGCATCAGTCCAGTGAATTCACTGATTCTTTATTTATCTAGACTGATAGATGGGTCTACTCTGTAGGGGGAGTAGAATTTTTTTTCATTGTTGTAGGATGAGTGTACTCCTAATGGGGAGTAATTAGAACTTTTTTTTTCCATTGATGTCAAAGGGGGAGAGAAATTCATGTGAAAAATAGTTGCAGAAGAAGAGAAGGTGTTCTCCTAGGGTATCGTGCAAAATTTTGTCTTTGATAGTTTTTTACATCATGTGTTGCCATAAATAACAAAGGGGGACATTGTTGAAAGTATGGGCTAGTCTGGTGGTGTTGTCATTGATGTTTTCAATAATATCAACATTGTTCAGTATGTTGTAGATTGTACATGTATAGTTGAGATGCTGCTGAGATCCTATGAGTTCATGAACTATCTTATATGGCTGCATATGTGTTGTGATGATGAATTTCCAAGTTATTTTGAGAAAATTAATAAAGAAGAGTAGTAAGAGGGATGAATGTGTTCAAATTGTGCTTTGGTATGTGCTCCACATTTCTCCTATGTTGATCCTATGCCTGTACGGTTCTAAAATTTTCATTACAGTAATTTGATGGTGATATATTCTAACTTTCAACTTTTGGTAAGATGGCAATTGAAAGTTATGTCCACCGGTATGTGTGTTCTACCGGTAGAGTCAGTGTTTTGTGGACTAGGAGAAATATTTTTACTCCATAGTCCTCCACTGTTTCATTTCAGATCTTGCAGATTTGGGATATGTTTTGTGAAGGCCTTTTCTATGCTTTGGCGAAGAGGTTTGAAGTTTGGTGATCCATAAATCATGTTTTAGTATTTCTATGTGTGTCTGCATAGTCCGGATAGACTGGTGAATGAATTTCAGTGATTGAAGCCTGTTGTTTTTTCTACAGATGGTTCTGAGATGTATTATTGTGCATATGGAAGCATGTTGTGGTGTTTGCATGTCATTGTCTTATTGGGAAGTGTGTGCATCAATATTCTTTTTTTTTTTTCATTAGGCTTGGCCAACCTAGTGTTTACACTTCATTCAAAGAATAAAATTTAATTGAGGAAGCATGTAGAAGATTCAAAAAAATAATTTTATTGATCCACTCTTATTCCTTTCCACTATAGGAATTTTGAGTTGTCGACCTAATTTGAATTTATGAAATGGGTTATTTGTGGTCGACCTTGGTAAATGATTCTAAGGATGAGAATGGTATAAAATCAAGTTGAATTGTGAAGAGTTGTATGACAGTGTGATGTAAAGTGATGAAAGTGTGCTGCAAATCATAAGAGCAGAAGTGTGTGTGAGTGAGTTGTGATAGCATTTTTTAGTGAGATGAAGGTTTCTATAATCCTACAAATGTGCTTTAATTGTAGTGGTGGATCTTTTGTTCTTTTTTTGTATTTGTAGGCAGTGAGCCTCCCTATTGGATAGTGAGTCCTTTGTAGAGAGTGAACCTTTGTACTTGGACAGTGAATCCTTTGTAGGCAATGAGCCTGTGTACTTGGACAGTGAGTCCTCTTTTGGGCAGTGAGCCCTTGATAGTGATCCTTTGTATTATATTTATAATCTTTATATTGTGAGTTAACCCTCACCATGGTTTTTCCCTCATTGGGTTTTCCATGTAAAAATCTAGTGTTCATTGTGTTGATTTACTTTTTTTTATTTGTGTTTCATGCTCATATTTAATAACATAATAGTGTGGTTGAAGAATTGATAAGTGATAAAGTTTTAAGTTTGAACTTGTGTGACAACTGATTCGCCCCCCCTCTCAGTTGTCCTACACCTATTTAACAGGGTTGTCCCCAACTTTCTAGAAACCTATCCCAATCCAGAGTCTCATCCTCCACAATGATAGCCTTTTTCTTTAACCTTTCCTCTAACCATTCTGGGTCAGTTGGTTGCTCGGTTTCTGCATCTTTCTAATAGGTATCTTGCTCTAATTGATCATGAGGAGGACTATCTTCAAAAACTTCCACATTCACACCACCCTTTTCCTAATTTTTTTTCCCTTCATCCTCATCAAGCTTATTTTCACTTTCATCTTTTCTGTTTGATGCATCAATGTGCTCTTTTATTGGAGGCTAAGAGGGAATTTACACAATGACTTCTGATGTGGCCTCCTTATTTTGCACTTCATTCTCCTCCAACTGTTTCTCAAAATCACTCAACTATCCCCCCTTTGTTGTAAGGACCTCTTCATCTGCTATCTCCTCTTCTAAATTGCTAGAAACATCTCCTTCCCCTACATCACCCTCCTAATTAGTAGTTTCCTCATCTATTTGTACATTTTTCACTGCAGATGGAGGAGGAGAACTACTTCTTGGGGCTGATTTTTCCATATCTTTCATAAGATCATCAGTAGGTGCCTCTTCAGTGGTCACTTCTTTCTCTTTATTCACATTTTCTACCGGAGTGGCCTTGTCTTTATGAGAACTTCTCCTTACATGTACTTTTTTTTTCCAGAACTTTCAATATCAACCACATTAGGTTGAGTAGCCTCCTCTTCAGTGACCTTGGCCCTTTTGGACTTTGCCAATTTTTGACCCTCAATCATTATCTTTCTTTTCTTTGGAGGTTGAACTTCTTCAGTGCCTTCCTCATCAATTTCCTTCAAGGGCTTTCTTACCCTAGCCAGTGGATTCCTTTTCTCCTTACCTTTAGCCTGGCTTCTTATTCTTCTTTTGATAATGAACTGATGCTTGTCTCCTTCCTCCTCTGAAGGGAGCTCTGTTGTATCATCCTTAGTGGTTTCCTTTTCTTCTTTTGAATGAAACCCAAGGTATCCCATCAAATCATAGGTGAATTTTGTGCCATCTTCTTTAAGCTCCAAAATATTGTGTTTTTCCCACAACTTGGAGTATCTCAAAATAGGGGCATTGATTACATTAAGGTCCACAACCTCTTCTTCAAACCAATTGACAGGGGGAAGTGACTTATCCTTGTACTATTCATAATCATGATGTTGTAAGAAGTCTCCATCATCATCCACTTGGTCTAGGACTTGGGAAATTCTATGCAATCTGATCATTTTCAAGGATAACCTTGAACACCTTCTTTTGACCACTTCAAACTCATCCCTATAGTTATCCCAATAATCTTCTATGTGGATGTTATGCATGTATTCTTTGTTAGCTTGCTTCTAGGTGACTCCACAGGAATCAAAGTTGTCCCTATTTGTATGTGAATATAGATTGAAATGCACCATATCCTTTTCATCATAATGAGCACTTCAAATCGAAGGACAAGCCTCCAAGACTTCAATCCCTAAAGGGAATTTAGGCCCAAGTTTGGCTTTGTGCATATCTTTCACAATTGTGTCAATGGTCACCAACTTCCTAGCCACTTCTAATAGGATAAGCTTGTTTTTTGGGTACCTTGGTAGCCTCAATGGTACTGCTAGTGATCCTTGTATTCTAACATAAGAAATTTTTTGAAAGTGGATAAACCATTGGCCATATTTCCTTATCAAATCCATTTCCTCAACTGAAATTATGACATGTAGTGCATCTTGCAAAAATCATGTGATGTACATAAAGAATGCTTCATTTACCCTCCTGTAGTTAGAAGTATTGAATTGGAGCTGAGGAAATACATCACATATCCTATCCTGGCCAATAGTTCCTCCGCAACTCAACCCTTTATATTTATTCTTTTTGGAAAGCATATACACCAAATAGGAGGTCATGGTGAACTTCTTAGTATCTTATATACTTCTTAATTTCTCATATAGATTATCACTTATAATATCTACCCAATGGTATTGTGCCCCTTTCACAGTTTGGGAAATGATGTAAAAAATCCAAATCCTAAATATAAAGGCATCCTCCAACCCCATTACTCTACCCAAAAGAGTTATCATATCATTATATTCCATTTTGAAATCACTTCTATGTAATTGCTTGGGAAACTTTGAGTAATGTGATTTTTGCTTTGCAATCCAATTATTGTTCATCATCAACAAAGCCCTATCTGGATCTTTTGTATAAAAGTCTTTAGCATCCTTGATGTTGATCCTTACTAACTTTTGATGTGACCTAATTTTGAAGGTCTCTACTATGGACTCTTCTATCAGGTTGTCCAAAATTCTATCTTGGGGCCCAATGATAACTATTTTATCTGAATCATAATGTTTGGCACATTCTAGAACCGGCTTTGGATATATCAAAGTAGGAGGAAATATTGTTTCCTAGGCCAACCTTATATGAGTGACTATCCATGCCAGTTCAGAGGGTGCATCCCCAAACATCCTTTACTTGAAATCATCATAGTCTACATGCCCCATATTTGTATCACCAATCTTGCTCCAAGTTAAAATGATCTTGGACTATGGCCAGATTCCCTTGAAGTCATATTTCATCTTTTCTACTCTGGTATGAGGTTCCTCAGGACCAACCTCCAAATATTTTTCCTTAGATCTGTTTGTTGGGATAGTCTCAACCTACATCTATTAGAAAGAGGCAATAATTACTATGATATTAGGTACAATTAAACATTTAATCCAACTACATTATCATGAAGAAACCCCCAAAAATTACATAATTAACCTTGAAATCATCGTGGAACCCATAGAATGAAGCATTGCAAAACCTCAGAATTTTCACATGTCCGAGGATTTTGAGAAAAGATGGATTTTGGGGAATCCTCCCTTAGGTGGATTCCCTTAAGGTCCAGACATTCAAGGAATCCATGAGGGAGTGGATTTTCCAAAGTAAACAATCTGGCTCAATTCAAGATAATACCCAGGTGAAGACTAAGCCATCATGTATCATTTTCTTCATATAAGCTTTTAGAATCCAATTAGAAGCCCTCAAATGATCAATCTAACAAGTTTCAGAGATTTTAGGTCTAGGAGGATTTTGGGGAATCCACCCCTAGGTGGATTCTCCAAAAGGAATGAAGCTTGAAGAATCCTCCAGGGGATGAAATCTCCAAAGGATCACATTTCCATGCAAACTCAAGTCATTAATCACCCTTCATGACTCATGTTTATTCATGATAAATGATAACATCATTTTCAAGTCCTCTCATTCTTTGCAACCTTCAGGATCTCCACACTTAGTCGGGTTCGAAGAATATGCCAACAGGTGGAATTTTTGAAAGAAATGACTCAAAAAATTTGTAGTCTGAAGGATTTTTTGAACGTTGTGTAATCATTCAAAAATAATTCTAAAGCAACCAAAAAGCCATCCAAATTCATATTGAGTTCATGTACTCATGCATGAAATACCTTAACTTATGCTTCAAAGTTTTGGAGGGTGAGGGGATTTAGAGAATCCTCAAGGGAGTGGATTTTTCAAAGGGACCAACCTTTAGAGAATCCGCCTAGGGGCGTATTTTTTGAAGTCCTTCATTGATGACTCGCTTCTTCATCCTTCAAAAATCCCAAGTTTAAATTCCATCTTAAATAATGCTTCAAGTACAAAACCTAAGCAATAATCTAGGCACAAACTTGTGAAATTTACCAAGAACTTGAACTCTGAACATCATCACAATATATTTGAATCTACCAACCAAAACTAGGGAAAGGGTAACTACAGCTAGGGCTTAACAAATAAAATGTAATCTACCATTAAGTTGATTTGAATTTCACTAGTCATAGTTAAATACCATGGATGCTAACCCTAGCTCTTATAAAATTCATGTACCCTAGTTCGCCATTGTAGAAAACTTAAAAGAGGGACCCTAATGACACACCAGTTTAAACAAAACCAAATGACCGCTCATAAATCATAAGGGACATCAACATCACTCTTGAAAATCCACCATTCAACGCCAAAATTCAAGCAAATCAAGTGCGAGCAAGAAAATCAAAGAAAATGACACCTTCAAGATCAATGTGACAATGAAGAGATAAACCATGAATGCACACATCAACAAATCACTAAATTCATCAAAAAATCAAACAAAATTTGGATTGATTCAAAGATCTTACCTTTCAATTGAAGAGAACAAAACTAGAAGACCAAATGCACCTTAGAAATCAATGAGAAGCCTCTAAATGCAATTGTCGAAATCGCCAATGCCAAACATGGAGAAAGGATGGAGGTTGTCCAAATCAAAGCACAATGCAAAAATGAGGGAAGAAAGGAAAAACATTACTTAAAAACCCCCAAAATGACATTAAATGAACCCCATGTATGGCAAATGACAAATCATAAATGCAGTGAAGTGACCCTTCAGACTTCGGAGATGGGATAGGTAGACAGATTCAAAAAATCTGGCACGAGCCAAATTCTTCGAGTGAATCAACCTTCGAGGAATCTGCCTGGTGGCAGATTCTCCAAACAGATGGACTTTTGGGGAATCCGCCTAGGTAGATTTCCCAAGACTTCCCTAATGTGCAGAGTTTCAAGGCCTTAGTCAATTTTTCTCAAATAGCTAAAGTCCAAGGCATCATCTGATATTAAAATGTTGCAAGTGAAAGTATGAAAAGTGTAGATAAGTCATGAATTCACCCTAGTGAACTAGACCCAAAACCGGAGGAACTCATCCCTTAAGGGGAAAAGTTTAAACCTAAAGAAAAAATAGGAAACAAAAGCAAGCCAAAAGAGGGTCCCTACCTTTGGTGGGGTGTGTGTGTAAAAGTACATAACACTATTGAGGAGAATCTATTTTACTTGTGTGATAGAAGCAACCCTTGGGGGCACACATTGAGTTCTCCTTGTATCCTTCTTTCACTTGTACAGTCATTTCAATTTCTCTTTTGGAGAGGAGTTTTTTCCATGTGGTTTTATCCTTTTATTTGGTTATGAGAGATTTATTTATTTGTACATGGGTACCTCATCAATCCTTGTAGTCAGGACCTATCCATGCATCCATCATTACATTCTTCATCAAGGTTTTATAGCTTCTCCCTAAGTTGATCTTAAGTGGGGTGTTGGAGTAATTAGAACATCACTTGATAATTAATTAATCATTAATTAATTTTTTAGGTCCCTTATTACTTTAATCACTTAAACTAAACTTACCAATGCTATTTTATTATTATATTGGACTAAATATAGGTCAAGTTGTTTCATTGCATGAGGTTAAGACACTTGTCACAATCTAATCAAATCCTCATATAGGGTTTTATTTTTTTATGAATTTATAAGAATTCACATTAATTGTAATCAAAATTCCATGAGTTCAATTATAATTATAGGTTAATCTCAATATCATATGCTTATATAATACTTGTGTGGATTCAATCATTTCTCTCTTGACTGCGTAGAAAATAAGTTGCTTTGATCTCTCATTTGTGATAGGAATTTTGGTTGCAAAGGATTTATAAGAGTTGTGTAGTTCACTATCAACTTCATCATGTAATACATTCACATTAGTGATTCATGTTTTAATGCAATGGACAAGAGAAATCACCCATAAAATGTTGAATGCACAAGACAACTAAGAGTAGGGGAATCAATTGTACCTTAAAACTTCAAAACCCTCATTAACATTTAGATCTACATTCATTCATTAAACCCTTAAATATATTATTATGAATTAGCATGAAAAGTATATAACAAAACTTAAACAACTTAATAACACACAAGAGAACACCAGATTTATGTGGAAAACCCAAGAAGGAAAAACCACGGTGAGGATTAGCTCACAATATAAGTAATATCAATACTAAATACAATAGGGCTCACTATCAGAAGGGATCACTTCCCAAAGAAGAAAGGCTCACCGCCAAAATAGAAAAGAAGATAGAGAAGGAATGTTACATAGAGAAGATCATCTCAATGCAACAAAGAATCCACCACAATGACTTCTACACCTTTGTAGCCTAATTGAAGAACTGTAGCCACCTTCTACTCACTGCATCCAATAAAAAAACACTTGAAAGCTCACACTAAACTTCTCAATTTCACACTCTGACACAATGGATTTCACATCATTCACATCACACACATCCATCTTCACATCTCTCAACAACTCAACTTATAAGTGATACTTATACTATCTTCAACCTTGAAACCCTCTCTAAGGTTGGTTATGCACCTCAAACATAAAAATTCAAATTAGTTCAGTGCCAAAACACTTCTATGGTGGATGGAAGTGAATTTGGACCACATCAAAACTTAATTGGGACCCAAATCAATAACACCACTTAACCACATGCTTAAACAATATTTATCCTTCACATGTAATGTAAGCTCTAGGTCAGTCGTTTCCTATGCAAACACCATTAAACTTTGAAGTACACACTTCCTCAAGCCCAAGGATGACTTGTGAAGCACACACTATGCTTGAACATAGTCTAGAATATTCCTAAAACACCTTGATATCTAAAAAATTCTTTGCAACTACTTTCACCTAAAGAATGTACAGGTGTGTACACTCAAACAACTCTACCATACACTATTACTTCAAAAACCATCTTTTGAAGCACCAAACCTCAAATCCTCTTGACTAAGGTAAACTACCAACACCATCAACACACCTTCAGAATTTCAAGACATAAAACATAACTACGAAGAAATGTTGAGAAAAAACATTTCTCCTAAACACCTTTGCAATGAACAGTCACACACTAGTGAACACAACTTCTACTGTACCAAAATCCAACATACCAACTCTTGAATATAACACCTCTATACACTTCTCACCAGCATATCCAAATCTCATAGGTAGATCTTCAACCTAGAAGAAATACGGAGCAAAACCAGAACACAACTTTGTTACCCAGAATACCACTACAACACATTGTTTCCTCTTTTTATCAAAATTTCTCAAAAGAACTTGGAAACCAAGCACTAGATACATATCCTCATCATCTTCAACACTTCCACAACCATATACAAAATTTTATCAAAGCAACAATATCAACACAATTGTAATCCATCTAGTGTTGCTTTACTAATGACAACATAATACAACTAATCAAAGAATCAACTACACTCTTGCAACCATCTCACTCAACTATAGACATCAATGACAACATAGGATTGTTGACATCAATGAAAACACCAAATTATCATACTTGCAACAATCTCCCCATTTGTCATTGATGGCAACACATAATGTGAAAAACCATCAAAGATACAATAGCTGTGTACCATACCAATTTCCTTTTCTCTTTTCTCTCCCTTTGTAGCTTATCTTCTTTACTTATTTATCTCTCCTTGAATGAATTGTTATTTTCACATGACTCTCTCCCCTTGTGTTCATGAATTTTTTGCATGATTCTATCTCCCCCTTTGACATCAATGGTAAAGGACATAATGTTTTTATTATTTTATTCCTTTCCTTTTTCATCAAAAAATCTACGTACAACTTCTCTACAACACCTTTCCTTTACTTCTCTAAATACTCCCCCTTAGGAGCACACACCAACTTGTACCAAATAAAAAACCATTGCATAATGGAAACACATACTCTTCTTACTACAATAATCAGCAATACCACCACCTACTCCCCTTAAGAGGTAGCCACCAACATCAGTCTAGAAAAATAATGAATCTTGAGATCCATTGGACTAATGCATCTCCTTATGCATCTAGTTCAAAGAAGGAGGGGAAATAACCACCAAATTATCCTAGAGATACTCAAAAGTATCCTCAAGAAGAGAATTAGTGAATATGTCAACAATTTGATCCTTTGTAGGTATATATTCAAGCTTCACTTTATTCTCCACAATCGTGTCTCTCAGAAAGTGATATCTAATTGAAATATGTTTTGTCCTTGAATGCATCACTAGAGTTTTTGAAATATTTATTGGACTTGTATTGTCACAAAATATAGAAATAGACTCATCATACAACACTCTGATATCCTTCAATATTTTCCTCATCTACAACACTTGTGTGTAGCAAGATGTTGCTACAATGTACTCAACCTATGCAGTAGATAAAGAAAGTAAATCTTGTTTCTTACTTATCCATGATACAAATATACATCCAAGAAAGAATGCATCACCACTTGTACTTTTCCTATCATCAACACAACCAGGACAATCTACATAGGTGTAAGCACTCAAATTGAAATAAGTATCCTTAGGATACCACAAGCCATGATCTAGAGTGCCCTTTAAATATATGAATATCTTCTTCACTATTGTAACATGTGACTCTCTAGGATATTCTTGAAATATAGCCACAAGACAAACTACATGCATGATATCCAATCTAGTAACAATTAGATATAGCATTCCACCAATCATTGATCTATACTTTCTCTAATCAGCCTTAGGGGATTCATCATTCTTGCCCATCTTGCAACCAATAACCATAGGAGTATATACTAGTTTGGAGTCTTACATTCCAAAATTCTTCAACATCTCTTTGACATACTTTGATTATGAATTGAATATTCCTTTATTTGTTTGATTGATTTGTAGCCCAATGAAAAAATTCATCTCCCCAAACATAGACATCTCAAACTATTTCTAGATCTCTTTTGCAAAATTCTAGCACATAGCTTTATTGCCTCCAAATATTATGTCATGAACATACACAACTATAATCAAAATTTGATCTTTCTCAACCTTAAAGTAAAGGTTACTATTTGTGATGCCTTTATTAAATCCTTGTTGTATGAAATACTTATCCAACCTTGCATACCAAGCTCTGGGAGCTTGCTACAATCCATACAATTCCTTCTTCAATCTACAAACCATATTAGGTTTATCTGATAATTGAAATCCTTCTTATTGTTCCAGGTAGACTTCTTCCAATTCTCCATTCAATAAAGCAAACTTCACATCCATCTGATAAAATTTGAAATCCTTATGTGCTACAAAAGACAAAAATATCCTGATAGCTTCTATTCTTTCTACCAGGGAAAATGTCTCTTTAAAATCTATTTCTTCAACTTGTGAATAACCCTTACACACAATCCTTGCTTTTTTTCTTACCACTTCTCCATTCTCATTTAGTTTATTTCTGAACACCCACTTATATCCAATTATATTTTTTTTGTAGGTCTTGGGACAAGTTCCCAAGTCTAGTTCTTCTCAATCTGTAGTAGTTCTTCTTCCATAGATTTCATCAAATTTTCATCTTTACATGCTTTAATTACTGTTTTAGGTTCAACTTCAGAAAGCAAACAGAAGTTTACTTCTCCTTTAGTAACTATCCTTCTTGTTAGTACACCTTTTCTCTTGTCTATAATGATTTGTTCTTCAGAATAATTTCTCTACAAATACTTGTTGGCTCTCAGTTGTTTTGGTTTTTCCTTGATGTCAAAAGTGGTTCATTGATATAAAAATATATGTGATGATATGCTATGCATTCTCAGATTGGTTGATATATGATATGCTTGATGGATGTTGGCAGGATGCACTCTCAGATTGGTTGATATATGATAAATTGTTATTGGTTGGTGTTCTCATATGCAGTTGCAAGATTTTGGATTTATATATGACGAGGTTGATAGTGTTTATCATTTTCACAGTTTCAGTTTGATCCTTCAAGGTTACAATTCAAAGCTTGGTTGCATTGGGATCACTGGAATTACTATGGTCTTTGCATTTGAAGCATTTCATATTGGTCAAAAAGGAAAAATGATTCAGGTATATGTGTGGCTTGGTCAATACACTCTTCCATGACTTTGCTAAGGTAATTGGAATTTTGTTTTTATTGGAAAGATTGATCACATTTAAAAGGAATATGCAATATCCGGTCTCATTGCAATTCATATTTTTTGGCTTGATTAGAAGACACTTTGAAAGTTGTCATTGAAATTTACTTTATAGAAGTCACTTGGAAAATCATTCAAGAAAGTGTTTATATTAGTAGTCATGGTGACTAGGTGATCGACATTGAACTCATTTTAATGAGGTTTTGGGCAGCTTGTTTGTAATTTTAATCACAATAAAAGACATGTGACATTGGGTATCATTGTTATAAAGGTATTGACTTTTCTTAGAGTCACATGGTGGTGACAAAATTATTATGTTTTATGTCGTATTAGGTTTGCTGATTAATAATAGTCACTTTTTAAACAAAATTGAAATTTTTGGTTCAACAACTACTTGTGACTGAGCTAAAAAGTGACATTGACAGCCATCATGGATAGTGTATGCACATGTGGCATTGACAACTCATTGGGGTAATGGTTTAATGCCATTATGACGTCGATATATTTTTGATAAAGTCTTTGGCAGCGGATTCTAAGAAATTATGATGTTTTGTACTAGATCTCAAATGGTTATTTTATTTTACAAAGTCTTCTAAAACTCTTGAAGCTTGATTAGGGTAAAATACATTTTTTTTTTTCATTTTGAAACCCTAGCCATCATGGTTATTCTGGTGTCTGCAATTTGTTTTGGATTTTCAGCTGGTATGCTATGGAAGTTTAGCTCACTATATGAGCTCAAATGAGAATGGTTAGGCATATGGATGTTGGTCAAGGAAACAATAGTGAAAGTTGGTTAAGACTGGCGACTACCAGTTGGACAATTATGAAACCATTTGACAAGTTTTTAAGGTATTCTTTTAGTTTTTTTTCACCGTAATCAGGTAATGATGCTCAAGGGCCTTCAAAAAAATTGTTAAGGAAGTTTGTTAAGAATGATTGAAGGATTATCTTATTTGAAAGCTATGAAACTATTTTATGCTCACTCAAATTTGTATGGGTTTTTGCAAGTAAATTTTTGGTTTTGAAATATTATTGATAAGGGCTTAACTGTTGTTGATTATGATGAAAATCCTTTAGGGTTTCTAGATGATTCTTCTCAGGCTATAACAAAATTCCTATAACTCGAGTTGGTTTACAATTATTGAAACTATATTTTGAAAAGACAATTCAATGATTATAAAATGACAACATTTTTTCTAGTGACTTGGTTGCATATAGAGGGAAGTTACAGACATACATTTTGGTGAGAAATTTTTGAGATATATTGATACATTGTTCAGTCTTGAAAATCTTAAAAAATGATTTTGTAACAGTGTTTACATTGAGAACTATTTTGTAATCTATTACAATAATGTTAATTGTTGTATCAAATGGAGATGTTATCAGTCTTATATAACATCCTCCTATGTTCTTATTGAAAATTATTTTTAATAGTCTTCTATTGAGGCACTAGGAATGCTAATTTGCATTACTAGGGTATTGATGCAACACTAGTTATATACATTGGATTTTGTAGAGTTGGTGCTCCTGTAACTTTGGAGTTGGTGCTCCTGTAACTTTGGATTTGGTGCTCCTGTAACTTTGGAGCTAGTGCTCTTGTAACTTTGGAAGTTGGTGCTTCTGAATTGTATGGAGTTAGTGCTCCTGAACTTTGTAGAGTTGGTGCTTTATCTAAATAAAGTGATATATTTTTTGAGTGTTTTTTATTCCCCTAGAGGATTTTCCACTCAGGACATATAATGTGTTATGTGATGAGTCTTTGTGTGATTGTCTTTCTGATTTTTCGTATGCATTAATGTCTATTATCAGTTCTTATTTCTACAATGTTAATGTATTCTACTGTTACAAGTACTTTCACAGTAATATGTTGCAAACTGGTTTAAAAGCTCTGTTTAACCAAACATGTTTTGCATGTTGTGATGAAAAGCATTTATTCTATCACATCACACGTTCTTCCATTGATTCATAGTTCAATATTGTTATGTTTCAATCTATCATAATGTACTAAAGTTCTATGTTGTTTCAATGCTTATCATATGTCATTCAGTTGCACAATTGTTGCAGTGTCTCATAAAGTTGCATTGAAATATGGTGATCTTAAAGTGATTTAATGATGTTGGTATTCATGTACATAGTTTTATGAGTTGCACCTATCTTGTCATCATGCTCTGATTGTTAAACAATGTCAATCATATCTTTTGCAAAGTGCAAGATATTTCACACAAATTATATTGGCATAAGTTGTCTAAATGAACTAAGTTAATTTTGTCATATCTTTTTTTACCCCTTTTCATGAATGTTCTCAAAGTGATTACTCTGATCTGTTATCAATAGAAAGGATATATGAACTAAAAATATTTGTCAAAGTTTAAAAGGTTTAAATATTGGGTCTGTCTATTAGACACTGATTCACCCCCCCTCTCAGTGTCTATCCATACTCCAACAAAAGGTATCAGAGCCATACCCATGCATAAGTCTAACCAACTTAGGGTTTCTTGGTTGTGGAGTATTCATTATGGCTAAGTGCAAAAGAAACAGAGGTCAAAATAAAACCCCTAGTGTCAAGCAAAAAGTTGATCAACCAACCCATGTCAAGTCTAGTGAAGTTTTGTCTCAAGAAATACCCTTGCCAGTTGATAGTAAAAGTGATCTTGTAGTCGGAGAAGAAGGAGATCACTTAGTAAGCAACTTTGAACAAGAATTTGGTGAAAAGGAATATGAAGGTGATGATTTTGAAGTTGATTTGGAAGGATAATTGTTTGCTACCTTAGATGAACTTAAAAGGCTTAAACAGGAAAATCAAGATCTCAAGGTATGCTTAAAAGAAAGTTTTGATGTCAATAAAGTTGTAATACAAAATCATAATGATGATAAAAAGATTATTGAATTTCTAAAAGCTCAAATGGTTGATAGAAAAAGGATTGAAGAGGTATTGGAATTCATGTTAAAATAAAAGGATGAATTGTGTAATAAACTAGAAAGTGAGGTTGCTTCATTGAAGAAAAGTTTAGATAATGATTCCTTGTTAAAAGAACTAACTCTTAAAGACAACATCATTATAAGTCAGAAAATTGAAATTGAAGAATGTAAGAGGATAGCAAATGTTGTAAGGTCTAATTTGGAGGTTAAAAGGATTGAATGTCTAAAACTTGAAAGAGAAGTAGTTGCATTAAGGAAAGAGCTTGAAAGTGTCAAGGTTAAATTAGGTAAAAATCAAAAATTTGATTGTAGTACTAATCTATTGAATGAGATGTTGAACAGGCAAAAGTATTCTAAGGATCCTACAAGATTGGGATATGAGGTTGGACAAAGCTCTGTAGAAGAATCTAAACATGAGATAGTGTTTTCTACTACAGATGGAGAGGTTTACAGTCAAGAAAACACCAAGAATGAAGGTTGATATTGGTCACCATATTGTTGCACTGAAGGATAACACTGTTGCTAGAAGACAATTTAAAGGTATTCACAGAGAAAGGATAAATGTTTTCAGATCTTCACATCCTTGGCATGATCACTCATTTAGGTACAATCATTCTTTTCAAGGATATTATTATGCTTGTAGTGACTTTGGTCATAAGGAAATTGATTGCACAAGATGGTCAAATAAGAATCATTCTAATGTCTCTAGAAATGAGAATGTAGTGTGTTACAATTGTAACAATTTTGGTCATTTAAGAAGAGATTGTAGAATAAATACAAGTGATAATTATGTAGGGAACAAAATTGGAAATGTCTATAGGAAGTCTTTTGTTCCTCAGATCAATCATAAGATCATTTGTTTTAGATGTAATAACATTAGGCATAAAGTACAATAGTGCAGATTTAATTGAAAGATAAGCACTTTAAACAAACAAATGAATTTTTTTACATTGGTGTGGAAAAGAAAGAGTAAACAAGATGACAAGAAGAGAAATATAGATGAATTTGTGAAAACTCCCTATACACTCCTTGCACATGTGATTCCATCTAGGTCCTAAGAAGAAGCAAAGGCTCAAGGGGAGTCTATTATGGTAACATATTTTTCCCTTATGAAGTCAAGAATGAGGAATGACAACATGCATCTGCTATTGGTGGTATAAGAAGTAAAGAAAATATTTGTAAATGTCAATTTTTCATTTTTCTTTATTTTGATTGAATTGATTATGATAGCCTGTATCCAAGTCTCATTGTGTTGGTTTTTCATATTGGAGGTGTACATATGTTGTCAAATATAGAGGTAGTAAACAACAAAGCTTGTTTACATTAGGTACTTGATCTCAAGAATAAGTGGTGATTTCAGGTTTTGGTAGCTTTGGTTATAATGGTTATCATTATAAGATCATAGTGTCTTCAAATGGTTGGTAACATTTCATGATTGAAACATAGTGTCTTCAAATGGTTGGTATTGAGTTGAGATTTCACTAACATTGGAATAGCATTCAAAAAGACCTCAGAAGTTATGCAGGGTGTATGAGGTTCAAGTGTTTATCTACATATGTTTGCAGATCAGGAACAACATATTATGCATTTGTTATGGTTTCTTGAGTCAATACAAATTTAGTCTTTACAAGTGTTCTCTGAAGTTGTGTTACATGACTTATAGCAGTATGGAGGAATAAAGGTTGATAATGGTGTATAGTCAGTGACCATTCTTCTTCAAGGATTATTCTACTTTTACAATTGATAGTGGATTCATGACAAGTATTGGTATAACAGTAATATCTACTTGTTTGGCACCTCAATATCTTGGACAATGTGTGGTGAAAATGGTATTTTGATGCTTTATGATCATAGAACTTACACTTTAGATTACTTTTCTAGTGCCACAATTCTCTTATTAGTTTGCAAAGGGTTTGATTATTGTTCTTTCTTGGAGTGATAAAGAACTTTTTGATGATGCTATAACTATGTAGTACAAATGTTGTCTAAAATCTGAAATAATCATGCTTGCAGGACTTGACACAAGTTGTATGTAAGATAGTGCTAATGCAATAAGGAATTACTAATGAAACTTTTAATAGTGGATCAACTTTATGGTATTTCTATGCAAAGAATAAAAGGGAACTTCATGTTACAATTTGTCTTTAAATATATGAGTTGGTAGGTTCTTTGATTGTTGTGGAAGCAAAGATATTGTGTTTGATCATGTGATTAACACAAGGAGATATATGACACAAAGTTATTTGATTGTGACTGTAGTAATGATATGATTCTTGATTCCTACTTTTAGATGGATATGTGTTGGTTGGGCTCTTAGTTGTTTATCTTCATGGCATCTCACATTCTCCTCTTTCATCCTTTGTCATTGAGGCAAAAAGGGGGAGAGAAAGTATGTGTTTTTCCATCAAGGACAAAGGGGGAGTTTGTTGGCTCTTAGTTGTTTTTGGTTTGTCCTTGATGTCAAAAGTGGTTCATTGTTCTAAAAATATATGTGATGATATGCTATGCATTCTCCAATTGGTTGATATATGATATGCTTAATGGATGTTGGCAGGACGCACTCTCAGATTGGTTGATATATGATAAATTGTTACATTGGTTGGTGTTCTGATATGCAGTTGCAAGATTTTGGATTTATATATGACGAGGTTGATAGTGTTTATCATTTTCACAGTTTCAGTTTGATCCTTCAAGGTTACAATTCAAAGCTTGGTTGCATTGGGATCACTGGAATTACTATGGTCTTTGCATTTAAAGCATTTCATATTGGTCAAAAAGGAAAAATGATTCAGGTATATGTGTGGCTTGGTCAATACACTCTTCCATGACTTTGCTAAGGTAATTGGAATTTTGTTTTTATTAGAAAGATTGATCACATTTAAAAGGAATATGCAATATCAGGTCTCATTGCAATTCATATTTTTTGGCTTGATTAGAAGACACTTTGAAAGTTGTCATTGAAATTGACTTTATAGAAGTCACTTGGAAAATCATTCAAGAAAGTGTTTATATTAGTAGTCATGGTGACTAGGTGATCGACATTGAACTCATTTTAATGAGGTTCTGGGCAGCTTGTTTGTAATTTTAATCACAATAAAAGACATGTGACATCGGGTATCATTGTTATAAAGGTATTGAATTTTCTTAGAGTCACATGGTGGTGACAAAATTATTATGTTTTATGTTGTATCGGGTTTGCTGATTAATAATAGTCACTTTTTAAACAAAAATAAAATTTTTGGTTCAACAACTACTTGTGACTGGGCTAAAAAGTGACATTGACAGCCATCATGGATAGTGTATGCACATGTGGCATTGACAACTCATTGGGGTAATGGTTTAATACCATAATGACGTCGATATCTTTTTGATAAAGTCTTTGGTAGCGGATTCTAAGAAATTATGATGTTTTGTACTAGATCTCAAATGGTTATTTTATTTTGCAAAGTCTTCCAAAACTCTTGAAGCTTGATTAGGGTAAAATACATTATTGTTTTTTTCATTTTGAAACCCTAGCCCTCGTGGTTATTCTGGTGTTCGCAATTTGTTTTGGATTTTCAGTTGGCATGCTATGGAAGTTTAGCTCACTGTATGATCTCAGATGATAATGGTCAAGCATATGGATTTTGGTCAAGGAAACAACAGTGAAAGTTGGTTAAGATTGGAAACTACCAACTAGAGGGTTATGAAACCATTTGATAGGTTTTTGAGGTATTCTTTCAGTTTTTTTTTCATCATAATTAGGTAATGATGCTCACGAGCCTTGACAAATTTTGTTAAGGAAGTTTGTTAAGAATGATAGAAGGATTACCTTATTTGAAAGATATGCAACTGTTTTATGCTCACTCAAACCTGTATGGGTTTTTGCAAGTAAAATTTTGGTTTTGAAATATTATTGATAAGGGCTTAACTGTTGTTGATTATGATTAAAATCCTTTAGGGTTTCTGGATGATTCTTCTCTGGAAATAATAGAAATCCCCTAACCCGAGTTGGTTTATAGTTATTGAAACTGCATTTTGAAAAGACAATTCAGTGATTATAAAATGAAAACATTTTTTCCAGTGACTTGGTTGCATATAGAGGGAAGTTACAGACATACATTTTTGTGAGAAATTTTTGAGATATATTGATACATTGTTCAGTCTAGAAAATCTTGAAAATTTATTTTGTAACAGCGTTTACATTGAGAACTATTTTGTAATTTGTTACAATAATGTCAATTGTTGTATCAAATGGAGATGTTATCAGTCTTATATAACATCCTCCTATGTGCTTATTGAAAATCATTTTTCACAGTCTTCTATTGAGGCACTAGGAATGCTAATTTGCATTACTAGGGTATTGATGGAACACTGTTTGGTTATATACATTGGATTTTGTGGAGTTGGTGCTCTTGTACTTTGGAGTTGGTGCTCCTATAACTTTGGAGTTGGTGCTCTTGTAACTTTTGAAGTTGGTGCTTATGAATTGTATGGAGTTGGTGCTCTATCTAAATAAAGTGATATTTTTTGAGTGGTTTTTATTCCCCTATAGGGTTTTCCATTCAAGACATATAATGTGTTATGTGATGAGTCTTTGTGTGATTGTTATTCTAATTTTTTAGATGCATTAATGTCTATTATCAGTTCTTATTTCTGCAATGTAATGTATTCTGCTATTACAAGTACTTTCATAGTCATATGCTGCAAACTAGTTTAAAAGCTCTGTTTAACCAAACATGTTTTGCATGTTGTGATGAAAAGCATTTAGTCTTATCACATCACATGTTCTTCCTTTGATTCATAGTTCAAGATTTTTATGTTTCAATCTGTCATAATGTACTAAAGTTCTCTATTTTTTTAATGCTTATCATATGTCATTTAGTTGCACAGTTGTTGTAGTGTCTCATAAAGATGCATTGAAATATGGCGGTCTTAAAGTGATTTAATGATGTTGGTCTTCATGTACACAGTTTTATGAGTTGCACCTATCTTGTCATCATGCTCTGATTGTTGAACAATGTCAGTCACATCTTTTGCATAGTGCAAGATATTTCACACAAATTATATTGGCATAAGTTGTCTAAATGAACTGAGTTAATGTTGTCATATCTTCGTTTACCCCTTTTCATGAATGCTCTCAAAGTGATTACTCTTCTCTGTTATCAATAGAAAGGATATCTGAACTAAAAGTCTTTGTCAAAGTTTATAAGGTTTAAATTTTTGGTCTATTTATTAGACACTGATTCACCCCCCCGTCTTAGTGTTTTTCCATACTCAAAAAATACTTAGGGGTTCTAGGGGTCTTTTCTAGAGCTTCTTCCTCTTCTTCAAATTGCACTTCCTTTTCCTTAGCTTTTTTGTTTTTTTGCAACCAAGCTCATCTAATTTGTATTTATCTATCACCACTGATTTTTTAAAATCTTCATCAACCTTGACACTTATACTCTCAATAATATTTCTTAATATCTTATTGTAGCACTAATAGGATTTTCTTCTAGTAGAATATCCAAGGAAGATTCCTTCATTAGACCTCGCATCAAACTTTCCAAAAATTTCTTCATCTCTTCTAATATAGCATTTTCTTCCAAACACTCTGAAGTATTTAACAGTAGGTATCCTTCCATACCACAACTCATAGGGAGTGTTTATGTTGTTTGATTTTTCTTGAACCCTATTAAGTATGTAAACAACAATACGAATTGCTTCTCTCTAGTAGACTTCTAGTAGGTTAGCTTCTTTCATCATAGTCCTTGCATCTTCTTGAACAATCATGTTTTTCCTTTCAACTACTCCATTTTTTTGAGATGTACTAGGGGTAGAAAAGTTCCTCTTTATGCCATGATTCTCATGAAACATGTTAAATTAATTGGATGTGAACTCTCCACCTCTATCAAACCTCAAACACTTGATCCTCATATCTATTTCATTCTCAACCATGAGTTTAAATGCTTTGAATCTATCTAGGGCTTCATATTATTTCTCTAAGAAAATTAACCCATGTAATTCTTGAATAATCATCAATAAAAATCATAAAATAATTGTCACCTTGAAGACTTCTTGTTCTTGTAGGACAAAAAAGGTCTATATGCATCAACTCCAACAATCTGTTAGAAGATTTTTCTTTTCCTTTGAAACTTCTTCTTGTTTGATTTCCAATCTGACACTCCTTATAGACAACATTGATAGGCTTTGTAATATTTGTAAGATCTATTACTACTTGAATTGAACTAATTATCACCAAATTATAAAAATTAATGTGACACATCCTCTTGTGCCACCAAATTTCATTGATCTAAGTCATAAAACAGTGACCATCAACACCCTTAAGCTGATAAACATTTCCATCTATTCTTCGTCCAAAAAAAATTACTATTCCAGACCCTTTTCTAATCTCACATCCATTATCTTGAAACATAAAATTGTATCCTTTGCTACACATTTTTCCAACACTTAATAGGTTATTCCTGAAACCTTTAACATACTAAATATTTTTAGTACTATGCTTGCCATCAAAACTGATTGAACCTATTCCAAATATCTTAGCACTTGAATCATCTCCAAATCTAACAAGTCCATCATAATTTTCAAGTTCAACAAACTTATTCTTGTCTCTGATCATATGATTAGAGCAACCACTCTCAATGATCCAATAGTTTGCATCCTATATAGCATGAAAAGTAGATACCAAAGTACCTTTAGTTTTATCCTTTCTCTCTAGAGGGAATTCCTTCACACATATTTTAGAGTTAGTATAAATAGATTCATCTTTTAAATCCATGAACAATTATTTATCATAATCATCTCCATAATCAGATTCATCATAAAAAATACTTGCATCTTCTCTAACATAATAGATTTTATTAATAATCTTACCTTTGTTCTCCTTTTTTTATCATTCACAAATCTATTTGGATATCTTGAAGCATAATGACCTATATTTACACAACTAAAACATTTGAAAGGTAATTTATCTTTGCACTTTCCAGTGCTTATTCTCATCCTTCTCACAAAGTTAGCCTCCACATCATCAATATCATCCCAATCTGGTTCTTCAGTCTTCTCTATTTTTGCAGCATTAAAAACAGTCTCAAAATTTGCACCATTGTTAGTACCAAATTATCTCATTTCAAATGTAGTTGAAGAGCCATAAAATTGATCTCTAGAATACTGATCTAGATTTTGAGATTCCTCAATAGTAGCAACTTTATAACTATAACTTTAGTAAGGGTTCTAATAATTTTCTTTACCACTTTTGGTTCTTTCACTTTTCCTCCAAGACCTTTGATGAAGCTAACAACTTCATCTACCCTCTGCATATAGCTTGTAATTTTTTCATCTTTATACATTCACAAGTTCTTAAATGTTTTTTTCAAATTCCAGATCTTAGCTTGTTTGACCATATCATCTCCTTCATAAATATTTTCAAACTTATTCCAAATTTCTTTAGCAATTTTTAAATCCATAACTTTCACTAATTCAAAATTTGTAAACCTACTCAAGCGAGCATACTTAGATTTAATATTACTTTCATGGGCCTTAAGTTCAGCTTCAGTGCTCAGACCATTTATAGGCATAATGTATCTAGTCTGAACTAATTTCCAAACATCATATCCTAGATGCTCCAAAAATCCTTCCATCCTTGTCTTCTAGAATGCATAGTCTATTCCATCAAATATAGGGATCTCCTTCTTGTGAGACATCTCATATCTACCTCAAGCAATTAAGATTTCTTCCAAGGAAACTTGCTTTGATACTAATTGTTGAATGCAGAAGACAACTGAGAGGGGGCGTGAATTAGTTGTACCTTAAAAATTCAAAACCCTCATTAAAATTCAGATCCACACTCATTCATTAAACCCTTAAATCTATTATGATGAATTAGCGTGAAAAGTATATATAATAGAAACTGAAACAACTTAACAAAATGCACAAGAGAACACCAAATTTATGTGGAAAACCCAAGAAGGGAAAAACCACAGTGAGGATTAGCTCACAATATAAGTAATATCAATATCGAATACAATAGGGCTCACTACCCAAAGAAGAAAGGCTCATTGTGAAGAGGTTCACTACCAAAATAGAAAAGAATATAGAGAAGAAATGTTACATAGAGAAGAGCATCTCAATGCAACAAATAATCCACCACAATGACTTCTACACCTTCATAGTCTAATTAAATAATTGTATCCACCTTCTGCTCATTGCATCTAGTAAACTAACACTTGAAATCTCACACTAAACTTCTCAATTTCACACTCTAACACACTATATTTTTTATAATTCACTTGGCACACATCTATCTTCACATCTCTCAGCAACTCAACTCATACTTATACCATCTTCAACCTTGAAACCCTCTCCAAGGTTGGATATGCACCTCAAATGTGCAAATTCAAATTAGGTTAGTGCCAAAACACTTTTGTGGTTGATAGAAGTGAATTTAGACCACATCAAAACTTAATGGGAACCCAAATCAACAACACCACTTAACCACATGCTTCTTTAAACAATATTTATCTTTTGCATGTAGTGTAAACACCATTAAACTTTGAAGTACATACTTCCTCAAACCCAAGGATGACTTGCAAACCACACACCACACTTGAACACCATCTATAATATTCTTCAAACACCTAATTGAAATCCAACAAAGTCCTTCAAAAATACTTCCACCTAAAGAATGTATAGGTGTGTACACTCAAACAACTCTACCATACACTATTACTTCAAAAACAATATTCCAAGGAACCAAACCTCAAATCCTCTTGAATAAGGTAAACTACCAACACCATCAAACACCTTCAAAATCACAAGACCTGAAACACAACTGCAAAGAAATATAGAGAAAAAACATTTCTTCTAGACACCTTTGTAAAGCATAGTCACACACTAGTGAACACAACTTCTACTGTACCACAATATAGCATACCAACTCTTAAATATAACACCTTTTTACACTTCTCACCAACATATCCAAATCTCATAGGTAGAACTTCAACCTAGAATAAATGCAGAGCAATACCAAAACATAACTCTATTACCCAAAATACCACTGCAACACACTATTTCCTCTTTTTATCAAATTTTCTCAAAAGCACTTGGAAACCAAGCACCAAAGACATATCCTCATCATCTTCAATACTTCCACAACCATAGACAAAAGGTTATCAAAGCAAAAATCTCAACACAATTGCAATCCCTTTAGTGTTGCTTTACTAATGACAACATAATGCAACTAATCAAAGCATCAACTACACTCTTGCAACCATCTCACTCAACTACATACATCAATGACAACACCAACTTCTCATACTTGCAACATAAAATCCTTGATATAGGTATCAAACTCTAACAAAGCAATACCTACAAATAATAAATGAAATATGGGCACTAAAATTCTATACTTGGATCTACACCAAAATGTATTAATGACATCTCCATAGCTTATGTTAATTGATATTTTGTAGTTGCAAGTAGTTGAGCATTAATGGAAATAGTTGGGAGTCACTTTCTTCACTTTTTTATGTTGCAAATTATGAACCCCAAGTGGATTTCGAAAAACTTATCCAAACTAGATGAAATTAAGCCAATGTGGGGGTTCAAATGTAAATTAGGATCCTACAAAAGGGGACACTTAGCCACTTTATAAAACTCAAAAAATTATTTCTACTGGCCAACTCACCTTTCAGACAACCTTCCTTTTTAAAAATTCTTTAAACCTACAAACTTTATCAATATTTTGGCCCTTCAAAGAACTGGAAAACCTAAAAACCTTTGGTCTTGTCTTTATTATTTTCTCTTATTTGGAAAACAAACATATTTTCTTAGAAAAAGACTAACTTTTAAAAACCAGTTATTCAACAAAACAAAAGGTTTGTAAACTAGGAAGGATGTCAAAATCATCCTGAGAACTCTTTAAAGAAGATCCTCATCTTCAACTACATCATTCTTTGATGAACACCAATTTCAGCCAATTTGATTTTTGGTGAACTTATAGGTTTGCAAAATAAGAAATTCATTGACGAAAACTAAATTTAGACATTTTTCCCTTGGAAATAAATTAATTTTTCAAACCAGGACCTATGCTAACACTACTTTGAAGGAAAGAAATTTTAGCAAAATGGAAATTTCACAAACCTAGAAGATTACTAAAAAGGAAAATAGAGAGAACAAAGCAAATTCACACAAAATATACTAATTGCATTTTGGTGGATCCATACATTCATGAGTTGAAGACCCTGCCAAAAATTTTTTTTGGGACATGTTGTGCTCAAAATATTTTAGATTTATGATTTTTTTTGTAATTTTGGATTAATGATCATGAGGGGAAATACATAACCAAAGAAAAAAATAGCACTGTGACCCATTATGACTTATCGCAGATCAATTATTAGCCTAGGTAAAAATTGCTAAGGCATGAAATGAAACAAAAAAATTAGGTTGCCAACACAACAATGGCTCCTTCTTCCATCCTCAAATAATACATCTTCTTTCTCAAGAATAACTTATTTACTATGGATATAGCCTGATAAAGTATACCAATATTTTTTCATACTTTTTCAATGGTATTCTCTTCATGAAGATTCCAAAAAAAAAACTCTACCAAATAGAGCCCTATAAAACCTTATATTTTTATCCATCAACTCCTAGTTTTCTTGGGTTATGATAGAATTTATAGTACTAGTGCATCCCACAAATATAAATATACAAGCATATCCTCTATTTTCAGCTTCAACTACTAAAAATTTCCACTATTTAACTTCTCCATATTGATCCTTTTGGTTGTACTTGTCATCTACCTCCTACAACAAGATCACAAAATCCACTATAGTAAGATTCCAATAAAAAAAGGATCGGTACAAAAACCTTCTATTGAACAACAAGATCAGTACTACCCAATCTTTGATACCAAATAAATAGAAATTAGATGCACAAAAACTTCCTATGCCAATGTAGGTGGGGGAGATAGTGAGTTTTTTTAATAAAACAATTAAATAATTATAGTGAGCGATTCATATTCATTTTAAAAAATAGTATCCAAATAAGCAATAAACTATAGCACCAAAGTTATGTGGGGAAAATCCTTTCAGGAGAAAAACCTCACACTCCAGAAACATAACCCAATGTGTTATCAATAATAAAAAAATTGTTTCATTACAATATTAGTGCCACACTCTTTAAAGAGTCTTCAACAATGATAGGATTTTTGGAGTGATTTTAGTAGCATAATTTTACCTATAAAAAACCTCTAAAACTCATACAAATATCTCCAAAATGACATATTTTTAGTGCTCCAAAGTGGACACCTAGGTTTGTAACATGGAATCACCTCATAGTTTTCATGCATGCAAAACACAAATTATGACGCATATTCACCCACTCAACATGAAAAATCAATTGGCATGCAAGGCGTGTTTTGTTGAACACTTTCAGAGACTGAGAGGGCTGTAAAATTAGTCTACACAAAACTTAAACCCTTCAGAAACTTGAAACTTTCAGCACAACTCAAACTCCTTTAATAGAATATATCAATTTAAATATTTAACACCTTCAATGAACTTTACCAATAAAAGATATAGTAGTAATTAGATCAGAAACAAAGAGAAAGAGATAGATAACACACACATGCATAAGGAGACACCAAATTTACATGGAAAACCCAATGAGGGAAAAGCCATGATGAGAGTTAACTCACAATATAAGGCTCACTCCCAAAAGGCTTGCAAGAAGGTTCGTTGCCTTAGAGAAAGATACAAAAAGGACATGTAACAATGAAGTACCAACCAACTATAGGAGCAAGATATAGAGGACCTGATGAGATTCACTATCTCAAAGTAGTATACAAAATATTTAAGAGAATTGGGTATGTGCAAGATCATCATGGAAAAAATAGGCCCTTAAGTGGCAAAAAATTTAGAAAAATTAGAGTTAGGCAACTTGACGTAAAAAAGTGAATAAGTTATCTATATTATTTCAAAAATATGTAAGAATAGAATCTATAGAAAATTGAATGTAGTTTCAAAACTACTAGGTTTTTTTAAAAATCTATTTGGTGAAAATTTGAAATTTCAATGCAATAGCACTTAAATTTCGGGAAAAATAAGAAGTAGGTGTCTGCCTAACCACCCTAACCACAATAAAATGATAATATTTTTTATAAGATTTTAGGTATAAGTAGAGGACACATGTCCCAATGTGATGCATATTTTTGTAATTTTTTTCCAAGTAAATAATTAATTATTTTTTATTACAACTTTTAAAAAAAATATAAAAACTCATATGTTTGACCACCTTAACTTGAATTCATGAAATTCAACTTTTTTTTAATCCTATAGTATGTGAAGCATAGAATGTGACACATGTTTTAGATTCAAAAAATGTGATATCGTTTGAAAGCTATAGATGTTTTTCAATCAGCCTATCAATCAGGACTTTAGTAATAATTCAAATAGAAAATGAATAATAATTATTATTAAATTCAAAGTAAAGCATAATTTATATTGGTGATCTATGAATCTCCTTTAAAAACCCCTTTTGTTTCATTAATTTTGGGTATACAAAAAGTCATCAGCCACATACCCTACACATACCCATCATATCAGCACTTTTTGGCCCACATGATCCTGCACATACCCAATTACAAATATTGTCAACACAACTCTTTATTGATTGAGGCATTCAAGCTCAATTTTTCTTTCCTTTCACAATATTTAGTAATATCTCTAATGGATATTCAATATATCTCGCAAACACACTTTTTCACACTTTTACACTACTCTTCATGTTGCATCTAAAATGATCTTACATTTATTTCCACCACAACACTTTAATACTTCAATTAGGTCGGTCAAGAAGAAAATAAATAATGAATTCAACTAGTCTGCCACCAAAGCATAATGTAGTCCTATCTCGAGGATAGATAGAACAAAAACAATCTTAACACTTAATTCAATGTGATCCAAAATGATTTGCACATAGGTGCACACCAACCTAATTATGCATCAAGGAAATGTGTGGATGAGATATTGAAGCACATAACCATTCGTTCCATAAACACTCTTTTCATTGAATTTACTTGATTCTAGTCCTAAATAGGATAGTTCAAGACCCAAATCTATCATGTCATGGTTGGAAACATGAGCATGGTGATGTATGGTGTCATTAATGGAAACCCATTATATAAATGATGGTTCATCAGTATGCATATAGTCCACAGAAGACCAAGTGTTCCTTGCTGAAGTTGGATAAGTTCCAAACTAAGATGGTGATGTAATAGAGCATCAAGTTTTTGGTCGGCATTACTCCGCATTGCAATATCTTGTCATACAATTTTGAGGTGATAATGGTACGTGTTGAAGGATTCTATATCGAAATTTTTAGGGTTTTATTTCTTTTGTAGCAAAAGATATTGATGACAAAGTATCAGGCTAAGAAGAGACATAATTATAGTTGCAGAGTTCATGTTAGAATACTCTGCATTCCACCGTAGATGATCATTATGTTGTGTGGATTTGAGGAAGTTATTGAAGATGTCAAATGTGGGTGTACTTCTAGTTTCAAATGATTTGGTGGTTCACATGTCAAGTTGTGAATTAATAGTTTGTTCATTCATTTGTTGCTTCACCGATTTTGTTGTGTGGTGTCGACCTAATGTTTTTTGGGTCGTGCATTATTAAGTTGAGTATGAAGTGGATTCATAGGAGTGATTATAGGTCATGCCAACCTATTCTAGTGAAAAAAACATTTTGGTTTCTTCCACAAGGTATGCATGATGGATTTTTAAGCCAACAAGTTATGGTGTCACATGTTTTATATAATTTGATTGACCTAATTGATGATATTATTATTTTTGATATATATGTATATATATAGCAGTTCAATTCAGTGTGTGTAACATGAGATATGATGATGTAGAAGATGATGAGTGAGTGTGTGAAGTGTGAAATGTGATAGTGGTGAAGAATGAAATATGTAAAGTTAGTTTACTGAGCCTAACTAGAACTGTATCTTTAGCATATTGTAGTTACAGTTTTAGTAGTTCAAAATTTGGTAGTGAGACACTCTTTTCTATATATTTTATAATTTTGGAAGAAGTGATCTTCCTTGGGTAGTGAGCCCTCCTATTTTCTGGATAGTGAGCCTCTTGTAATCTATTATAACTAGTTATGATATATTGAGAACTAATCCTCATTGTGGTTTTTCCCTTCCAAGTGTTTTCCACTTCAATTTGGTGTTCTTGTTTCACTTGTTGTGATGCATGCTTTAATTGTTCCTTTTTATTTTTTCAAGAATAATGAGATTCTTTGAACGCACATTTAAGTTAATGAATTTCAAGGAATACTAATCACCCCTTCTCAATATTCTAGGTGTTCAACAAGCACATCTTCCATTGCTAGCACAACCCCCAAGAACACAACCCAAGAAAAGGAACAAGCCTGGTTGGCCAGATATCCATAAAATAACCAGAAAGAAAACTCAAGACATAATGCAGCACCAAAGTGGCCAATTAGAAACATGCAAGTCACATAGGGATGTTCATTGAACATCCAACATCACTTTCATACACTTCTTTCATAGTGTCATGCCATCAACAACCACCATAGACCAAATATGTACAAAAAACTCTATTCAGGAAACAAAGAATACATAGAAGGATGATGTAACATTTTTAGAATAGCTTATGAACCACTTTAGTAAATGAGATCAGAATTGACACATTGCAAAAATGTTCTAAGCACATTCACCAAACCGTAAGAGCATAAACCTCAATTCAAAGAAATGTGGAGCATTTCTCAAACCAGTCCAAACAACTAGCAACATTTCCAACCTTATAGAATTCATAGGTACCTCCTTGGAAAAATAGGCGACCTGAAAAGATAGGAGTGCAACGTACACAAAGGAATAACATTGAATACCAAACTGCAAGGCCAAAACTGCAACAACAAAGGAATGCAGAGAATTCTCTTGGACAAACTTCAATGTAGCTTCCTAAATCAAAATCATTTGAGAAACTTACAGAGACTAGAACTTCCTTGTAGCAACACATATGTTATCAGGAACATCAAGAGAGAGAATGATACAAATTATAGTCCTTCAAAAACATCTCTCCAACATTATTCATACTTCTAATCCTCATCTTAATGCTTCTAATCCTTATTTGAATATATTATTATAAAAACAACTCTGTTGACAATAATGATGCATTATATGAACACCAGCAGTGACATCTAACCATGAACCTCTATAGCTCTTCTCTTCTTTGATAAGGCATGACAATGTTAGCCCAAATTGAATAAAAAAATACAACTAATTCCAAAGACTAACAACATATTACTCAAGTGTTGACATCAATTACAACTAACAGTCAATGTTGAAAATAGTTTCCAACAAACTACTTAGTGTTAATATCAATAACAACCATCAATGTCAACATTAATGAGAACAACACAACCATTAGTGTTGATATCAATGACAACAACTACCAACAATCTCCCCATTTAGAATTGATGGAAACACACTACTCACTCTCCCCATTTGACATCAAGGACAAAGGGCCAAACACTTCTGTACAAGGTAGCAAGAATTTTTTTGTCTTTAGGAGCAAAGGGAAAAAAGATCTTCTATTGAAGCAACAACACATGCTCCCCTTTGACCAGCAACACTTATTTTTCACACACACATACAACAACTACATAATTTCTTCAGGACTCCCCCTTATTACCAACTCCCCCTAAAGGGTACCACCCATCAATCTACAATATGATTCTTTATACTAACATACTCCATTCTAACTTCATGTTCTACAACTTTCTCTCTTAGAAAATGGTATCAAATTGAGATGTGTTTAGTCCTTGAATGCATTACTAGATTCTTAGAAATGATAATAGCACTTGTATTTTCACATAGTATAGGAATAGGTTCATCATACACCACCTTCACATCCTTCAAATTCAGCTTCATCCAAAGAACTTGAGTACAACAAGATGTTTCAGAAATATTATTTTCTTTTTCTATGGAAAAAGACACTTATTCTTGATTTTTTCTAAACCATGAGACCAATCTATCTCCTAAAAAGAATGCACTCCCACTTGTACTTCTCTAGTCATCAACACAACCTACCCAATCAACATCATTATAAACACTCAGAGAGAAATTTTGATCCTTTTGTACCATATTCCATAATTTGGAGTACCTTTTAGGTATCTGAAAATCCTTTTCACAACTTTTTCATGAGATTGCTTAGGATTGGCTTGAAATCTAGCAACCAAACATACCGCACACATGATATCAAGTCTGGAAGTAGTTAAGTATTGTAATCCTCTAATCATAGACATGTAGATAGTTTGATCAACCTCTAGAGACTCATTTGATTTACTTAGGTGACAGTCAATCACCATAGGAGTACCCATAGGTTTTGATGAGGGCCACACCGCCCAAAACCCATAGAAATAACAATAGATACCAACACAAAAGATGCGAGACAAAAAAATGACTCACTTTTAATTATTTTTAGAAAATGAAATTACAGATTCAAATTTTACATGCTACAACCTCATGGGCTTGATTCATTACAACAAAATCAACTCTGAAAAGAAAAATCTACTATTCAGAGCCACAATCTACACTATCAGGGCCACCTTCTACAACTCCCCCATATCCCTTTTTTATTTTACCCAATAACTGCCCTAGAATGTTCTAGAAAATGCAAATTTCCCTTTTGTTTTGGTGCCAAAAGTCTCGTTGTTTGATTTTTGGCCTAGGAAGAAAATTTAATGAAATTCACTTTTTAGAGGGTCAACTTCATGAGGCCATAAATTTTGATCCAGGTGTCTAATTTGCTATTATTGCATATCGTTGGAAAGTTCTCAATGAGCTCTACAACATGTGACTTAGCCATAGGTCTATTCGGCCATGTTTTGAGATGTTTCGTGGCCTCTAAATTTTTATATCTGAATTTGAAGCTGCATTGGAGAAATTCTTTGGGATGGAAACTTTAATTTCTCCCAAACCATGCATGATATTGAGGTGATTCTTTTGTGACCGGAAATGTTTTTTAGGTCTACTCCTTGGGGTAAATTTTCACGTCCATACGAGCTCATTTAGGATGACTTACTAAAAAATAGTAAGTGCTCATTTTTTGCTATTTTCGATTCCTGTTAGTCTTATACCCCTTAAGTGCCATCATGGGACTCAAAACAACTAAATAAAATAAAGAAAACATTTTTTTTGGGTGATGCAAGATTTCCCTACACCGCTAGATGCTCCTGCATCAGACACCCAGGGTAATTTGAAAAGTGACCTTGTCACTTCTCAAGAGTTAGATGGAAACCAAGATGGTTAACCTCGGCCTCAAACAACCATGATGAATCTTCAATAGGCCTTCCTCTCCATTTCACCAAGTACTCTGCATATTGCATATTTCTCATGCTTCTACCCACATGGCTATCCAATATTTCTTCTATCTCTTCCTTCTCTAAAGTAGGTGCTAGAATTTTCCACTGTTCTTTTATCAACCCCTCCTCTATATCACCTTCATGATACTCTATCAAATCAGAAATATTGAAAATAGGAGAAATGTTTATTCCATTAGGAAACACTACCTCATAAGCATTTCCTAAATCATGCTTCTTTAGGATATTGCATGGTCCAAACTTCTTCATCTTTAACTTGTATGTACCAACTAGAAACCTTTCCTTTTGCAAATGAACCATGACTTCATCTCCTACCTAGAACTCCTTATACCTCCTTTTCTGATCTTCCTGAGCCTTATATTGTGAGTTCATCTTATTGATATGTTTCTTCACCTCTTCATGCACATTCTTCAGGTGCTCAACAAAATATTCAGTCTCAACACTACTCTTCTCCCCCTTATCCATCTTTCTCAATTTAGAAGTAGTTCTTGGACTACTCCCATAGACAATTTGGAATGGTGATTTACCAATGCTCCTATTGACAAAATTGTTGTAAGAAAATTCCACCTATGGTATAATCAAATCCCATCCCTTGGGCTTATCTCCAACTAAGCATCCTAGCAGGTTTCCCAAAATCCTATTCACCACATCTATTTTTCCATTAGTCTATGGATAGTGTGTAGAATTGAAATTCAAATCTATCTTCAACTTCTTCCATAATGTCCTCCAAAAATAACCAACAAATTTTTTATCTCTGTCTGAAACTATACTCTTTGGTAGACCATGTAGTCTCACCACCTCTCTGAAAAAAAACTCTACAACATGGACAACATCACTAGTGTTATGACACAGAATGAAATGTGCCATCTTTGAAAATATATCCACCACCACAAATATGGAATCATGCCCTTTTTGTGTCCTTGGCAAGCCAAGAATAAAATCCATGCTAATATCCTCCCATGGCCTCTCAGGTATAGGTAATGGCTGATACAATCTAGTATTTTGACTTGTTCCTTTCACCATTTGACATACTCTGCAACTTTGTACAAAATTCTTCACATATTGTTGTAACTGTGGCCAATAATAATCCTCACTGACAAGAGCAATGGTCTTATCTCAACCAACATTTCTAGCCAATCCTCCACTATGTTTCTCCTTGATTAGATTCTCTCTCATAGAACTCCTTGGAATGCACAATTAGCTTCCTCTAAACAACATTCCAGATTAAGAAATCCAACCATCTCATCCTATCCAATGTAATAGGTTCCAAACAAGCCTTCCAAGCTTCTACAAATTCTGGGTCTTCTGGATACAAACTCTTGAGTTCATTGAACCCAACAACTTCTATATTCATTTCTATCAAAAAAAAATTCCTTCTACTCAAGGCATCCACAACTCTATTTGACCTTACACTCCTATGCTTCAAAACAAAGGTATAACTCTACAAAAACTCAACCCATTTTAAGTGTCTTTGATTCAACTTTCCTTGACTATTGAGATACTGCAAAGACTGGTGATTAGTATATAAACAAATTCTTTTGGCAACACATAGTGTCTCCATTTCTTCAAAGCCTAAATTATAGCATAAAACTCTTGATCATAGACAGAGTATTTCTTCTTAGCATCATTCAACTTCTCACTAAAATAGGCAACATGCTTACCTTCTTGACTCAAAACAACTCCTATGGTGGTGCCACTAGCATCACAATCTACCTGAAAGACCTTATTGAAATTTGGAAGTGCCAAAATAGGTTGCTTCGTAACTTTCTTCAACATATCAAAACTTTTGGCTGCTCTTGTAGTCCACTTAAACTCTTTTTTATCCCCTCTCATTGCTTCAATTAGAGGTGTACAAATACTACTGAAAGTCTTAATAAACTTTCTATAAAAACTTGGTAGACCATGAAATGATCTTACCTTTGTAACATTCCTCAAGGTAGGCCATTCAATGATAGCTTTCACCTTCTTTGGATCCATTTTAAGACCCTCTGCTAAGACAACAAATCCCAGATACACCAACTCTCTCTTCACAAAACTACATTTCTTCAAATTAATCAACAAATTCTCCTCCCTTAGCTTCTCAACAAATTTTCGGATATGCATCAAGTGCTCCTCCAATCTCTTACTAAAAATCAAAATATCATCCAAATAAACAATTAAAAAATTTCCTAAAAAAATATTTCAATACCTCATTCTTAAGCTGCATAAATGTGCTTGATGCATTGGTTAGCCCGAAAGGCATGACTAACCACTCGTACAAGCCTTCCTTGGTTTTAAAGGTTTTCTTCCATTCATCTCCTTCTCTAAAACGGATCTAGTGGTATCTTTTCTTCAAATCTATCTTCGTGAAGTACTCAGCTCCACTCAAACAATCCATAATGTCATCCATCCTTGGAAAGGGGAATTTGTAATTGATGGTGATCTTGTTGATGGCTCTAGAATCTATACACATCTACCATCACCCATCCTTCTTTGGTTCTAGTACTGTAGGTACTGCACATGGACTCAAACTCTCTCTGATCAATCCTTTCCACGACAACTCTTGCACTTGTCTGTTCAACTCTTCATTTTCTACTGGAGTCATATGATGAGCTTCCTTATTCAGAAAGTTGGCTCCAGGAATTAGGTCCATTTGATGACTAATATTTCTTATAGGAGTCAAACCTTCAGGTACATTATCAGAAATAATAGCTTGAAACTCATTCAACAAATTTGAAACCTCTACAGGTACCTCGGTAGTATCTTCTTTATCAACTCTAGGGATCAATGCAAAACACATATCCTCATGCTTCATACCTTCTAGTAACTTTCTTCCATCAACAAAATAAAATCTTACATTACTGCATACATTTTCCTCTACCTCTTTCAAGGCCTTCAACTTATGAAGAACCCCATCCTTTGTCAAATAATAGGTGTTGGCATGTCCATCATGTATTTCTCATTGATCAAACTACCACGATTTTCCTAACAACATATGACAAACATCCATAGGCATAATATCACACAATACCTCATCACGGTAATTTCCAATATTGAACATTACCAGGCATTGTTCATTTACCAAGGCTTTATGGTCCTTCTGCAACCCAACAATCTAGTATGGGTTTAGATTCCTTCTTCTCTCCAACCATAACTTACCATTTCTTCTGAAACAAGGTTATTAGTACTACCTCCATCAATAATAACATTGCAAACTTTACCTTCACACTTACATCTGGTGTGAAACAAATTCTTCCTTTGAGTTGGTTCATTCTCCTCATTCATCAAGGCTCTTCTGGTAACAAGGACCTCTCCTCTTTCTATTTCCTCAGAATGTGAAGACTTAGCATCTTCATCAAAATGTGCAACTCGTGCATTATCCTCAGGCCTTCTATTTTTCCTTCCTTGATGTTGAGGACACTCATAGGCTCTTTTTCCTTCTTCTCCACACTAGAAATAGGTTCCACATAAGCCTCCTCTTCTTGGTCCTCATCCAAATCTTCCCCTTCCTCCTTGGTCCCCATTATTTTGATCACAAGGGTGGTAGATGTTATCTCCTTTATTTTTTTGGCTGCTACTAGAGCCTTCACCCTTCTTTTGATCTTCATTTTGACCTCCATATGACTGTCCATTAGTCTTTCCTCCATGGCCTCCACCTTGTTGTTTGTTCTCAAACCTCTTGTTCAATCATTCTTCAACCTTTAGAGAAAACTAATAAGCATCCTCAATGGTGGTCATTCTCACCAGTGCCAATTCTTCCTGTATGCTTGGCTTCAACCTGTTAATATAATGAGCAACTTTCTCCTTATTTGCCTTAGAATGTCCTATCTCAATCATGACCTTGTGAAATTCCTTAGTGTATTCTTTCACCATCCTTGTCCCTTGGCTCAAGCTTTGCATCTTCTTGAGCAACTCCAATTCGTAATCCACTGGAATAAATTATTTCTTCAATTTTGACACCATTTTGTCCCATTTGAAAATTTTATTTTTCCCTTGTCTTCCTATTTCTAATTAGACCTCTTTCCACCATATACTGGCATGACCTTTCAATTTTTTCTTTGCAAACCTCACTCTGTGAGGATCTTCAATCTCCTCAAACAAAAAATTCCTCCATTTTATTGATCCAATCAATCAATTCTTTAGGATTCAAATTTCTACTAAAAGTTGAAACCTCCATTTTAGGTCTCTTCCCAATGCTTGAGATTGCTCGCAACAATCTTCTTTCTCTAGGATCCATTGGATCCTACTCTTCCTCTTCCATTTCCTCTTCACTGTCATCTCTGTCTCGTTGCACATCTCTTATTCAAACCTCTTATTTCAAGGTTTCTAATTACCTTCTAAGGGCTCTAATTTCATATCTAGGTGGATCTCTCCCTCCACCATGGCCTCTACCTCTGCCATACTGGGCAAGTCTTGGAGGCATCTTGAAATCAACCCACACTCACAAGTCCTACTACAACTGCCTCACATTTGACGCTCTATTACAAACTCAGAAACTCTTGCTCTGATACCACTTGATGAGGGCCACACCACCCAAAACCCATAGAAATCACAACAATAGATACCAACACAAAAGATGCAAGACAAAAAAATGACTCACTTTCAATTATTTTTAGAAATGAAATTACAAATTCAAAGCTTACGTGCTACAACCTCATGGGCTTGATTCACTACAACAAAATCAACTCTAAAAAGAAAATCTACTATTCAGAGCCACAATCTACACTATTAGGCCACCTTCTACAACCCCCCACTTAACCCTTTTTATTTTCCCCAATAACTGCCCTAGAATGTTCGAGAAAGTTCAAATTTCCCCTTTTTCTTTGGTGCCAAAAGACCCACCATTTGATTTCTAGCATAGGAAGTATTGTTTATGAAATTCACTTTTTAGAGGACCAACTTCGTGGGGCCATAACTTTTGATCCAGGTGTCCAATTTACTATTATTGTATATCATTGGAAAGCTCTCGACAAGCTCTCACATAGGTTGGTTGGGCCACTTTTTGAGTTGTTGTAGGGCCTCTAAAGTTTTATATCTGAATTTTGAGCTGCATTGGAGAAATTCTCTGGGACAAAAACTTTAATTTCTCCCAAACCATGTAGGGTATTGAGGTGATTCTTTTGCGACTGAAATTTTTTTTCAGCTCTACTCCTTGGGGTAAATTTTCACATCCATACGAGCCTGTTCAAGCTGACTTACTAAAAATAGTAAGTGCCCATTTTTTGCTATTTTCGACACCTAACAATCTTATACCCCTTAAGTGCCATCATGGGACTCAAAAAAGCTAAATAAAATAAAGAAAACAATTTTTTTTTGGTGATGCAAGATTTCCCTACACTGCTGGATGCTCCTGCATCAGGTTTGGAGTCTTCAATTCCAAACTTCTTCAACATTTCCTTTACATAGTTGTCCTAAGAAATAAAAATGCCACCATCTTGCTAAATAATTTGAAGACCAAGAAAGAAGGATAACTCGCCAATCATTGACATTTCAAATTCTTTCTACATCTCCTTTGCAAACTTTTTGCACATATTATTATCTCCGCCAAAGATGATGGCATTAACATACACAACTATAGTCAACATCTTGTCTTCTTGAACTTTAATATATAGATTACTATCTACATTACCATTCCTGAATCCTTGTTGAAGTAGATACTTATCTATCCATGCATACCAAGCTCTAGGAGCTTGCTTGAGACCATATAAAGCCTTTTTAAGTCTACAAACCATGTTCAAATCTTCAGATAACTAGAAGCCATCTGATTGCTCAATATATACTTCCTCCTTCATATCACCATTCAAAAAAATTGACTGGACACCCATATGATAAAATTTGAAGTTCTTATGAGCAACATGAGCAAGAAACATCCTTATAGCCTCCTAGCTACTAGAGAAAAAAATTCCTCAAATTCAATGCCTTCTACTTGTGAATATCCTTTACAAACCAATTTGGCCTTGTTTCTCACAACTTCACTTTCCCCATTCAGTTTAATCTAGAACACCCACTTTATTCCTATCACATTCTTGTCAGCGGGTATGGGAACCATTTCCCAAGTTTGATTCTTTTCAATTTGACCATGTTCTTCCTCCATTGCTTTTATCCAATTTTCATCTTTACTAGCATCCAAAAAATTCTTAGGCCCAAATTTTGATAACAAACACATATTTACTTGCTCAATAGCTCTTGCAAAATTATTCTTGGTCAACACACCTTCATCCTTATCTTCAATGATCTAATCCACAAAGTGATTCTTCTACACATATTTTGTTGAAGTCTTGGGATTCTTTAAAATTTTCAATTCCTTTTATTAGTTCTCTTTAGTTTCTCCTTCTTCTTCTTCTTCTTCTTCTTTAATCTAGGGAAGCATATCAAATCCTAAAACTTCAAGTCCATGAGAGAACTGACACAAGTCTTCATGTACTTTGAAATTTTTACTTTCAATCATCTTCCCCAATCTCTCATTGAAGCATTTGTATGCCTTGTTCCTAGTAGAATAACTAATAAGTATTCCTTCATCACATCTGGAATCAAACTTTCCAAGATCACCTTCATCTATTTTGATGTAGTATCTACTACCAAAGACTCTAAAATATTTAACAGTAGTAGGTCTTCCATACCATAGCTCTTAATAGGTCTTATTGTTGTTGACCCTTGCACTCTATTGACCAAATAGACAACATTATGAACTACTTCCTTCTAATACACATCTAGTAGGTCAACATCTTTCATCATTGTTTTAACCATTTCTTGCATAGTTTTCTTTTTTTCTTTCAACTACCCCATTTTTTTTAGTGTTTCTAGGAGTAGAAAAATGTCTCCTAATGCAATGATATTCAAAAAACTTTACAAATTCATATGAGGTAAATTCAACTCCTCTATCTAGCCTTAAACATTTGATTCTAGCATCCATTTCATTTTCTACTTTTTCTGTAAATATTTTGAACTTATCAAAGGCTTTTGATTTCTCTTTTAAGAAATTAAACTGACATTATAGTGTATCATCTATAAGAAACATAAAGTGCCTTTCACCTTGATGGATCCTCATCATTGTAGGTGTTGGTGATTTTTATTGTAACCCCCAATCCTAAGGAAAATCACAATGCCTAAACCAAGGGATCAAGAGGTTAAGAAAAAGGTCTTGCACTATCATTACATTAGGGACAAGAAAGGCCAATGAATAAGGCTATAAAAACCCTTTTCCACTTTGAGCTCCACAAGGCTTAGGAGGTTGTTCCTAGTTAAAGATATGTTCATATGATAAGACTTGCACTAAACAACACATTATAAATTTCTAACATATGGATAGTTCTCAAATGAATGCATAAATGTGTTATACATTTAATTGCATTTTAGGCATGATCCCTTTGCACCTTGAATCAATACTAAAAATAAATAAATTAAGAGAAATATTCATCTCAAACACATAAAGAAGTTACAATAGAATCATTCCTAAGCATAACCTTTGTGTTCTTTAATCCACATGAAGATACATAAAACTAGAAAAAAGTTAAACTTGAAAATGGAAAAGATTTTTGAAATTTTTTAATGGTGATTCCTTCCAGGGTTTGTACAAAAGAAACATACTAGACTAGTTCCTTGTCCATAACAGAGTCAAAATGAAGTAACCAATCTAGAAATAGCCTAAACACAAAACCAATGACCATTAATTCATTATTTCCTTACAATAATGAGGTCTCTTTAGGACACATCTGCAACATTCTTATATATCCTAAATGCAACACAATATATTAACATGTTCTTTGAACAAGATCCATCAACCAAATACTTATTAGAGAAAATGTGTGACAAAAACCATTATAATCTTTGATTACTTTGATTGAAAGTAAAATGCATACATTATGGAGACACTATAGTATGACATAGTTCATCACAATTTGTAAATTGATTTTCTTGCCATTAACAAAATGGATTACAACCTTGAACTTTGAAATTTAAAGAACTAATTCTAGAAACAAATCCCCATAAAAAAATTACAATATCCTAGACCTAGAGAAAATGGAACCCCCATACAATGAAATAATTTCTCATTTAAGAGAAAGAGAAGAAAATGGAGAATACCTAGAATCAATCCACTATTGACACATGGCACACTTGAGCTCCCTTCATTCTGCAACCAATTGGAATTAGGAAAGTGCCCCTCACTCTCCATTTTCCCTCCTTATTTACAACTGAAGTTTGTGCATCCTTTTCAAATTGCAAATCTTGTTTAACCTTTTATCTAATCATAAAAACCCATTTACTAGTTCAATTTTCACTTGCAAGTAAAAATATTACCTCTAGGTAAAAACCCACATACCCAACTACCCCTTTTTGCTCTGTAGGTAAAAATTTTACCCATATGCTGCTAATTTCATTACTGATACTTAAAAAATGATTTTAATCATGCATTTCAACCATTTGAGGCCTTCATTTCATATTGCAATCAGTTTGATATTTTCTCAAATAATTTGTTAGTAATCCACCTTCTTGTATACTTTGGTCCTCACAACTTCTACCTCTTTGTAGCTTAATCATGTCATAACTAAGAAAATATTCACAACATTGACCAAATCAATGCTTGAAAAAAGAAATATCTTCCATATATTTTGCAACAAGGAGAAGGCACTCTTATTGCAACCACTACAAAAGAACTATGTGCAGGTTGTTTTTGATGAATCTTGGGTGTTTTCGACATTACTAGACACTTAAAAACATCTAAAACCTTGTTAAAAATGCTTCCAAGGCATTAGAAATTCTTTGAGCATCATTATTGAGGTTGCAACAACATTTTTTAGGTTGCAAATATATGTAAAATTCTACTCAAAACCCAAAAATGTGAACGAATTTTACTTTCTACTCCTTCCACAATGAAAATTCCCCTCCTCATAATGATGAAATTCATTCAAATCATATGGAAATAACAAAAAAATTCCCAATCATCCAACCCAACAAAAAAAAAGGTGAAACAATGCTTCCCCGCACCCCTGCACATCTCCTTTGGCAACAACATTTCCTACTGCAGGATAGCGGGGAAGGACTTGTGAGAGAAAATAAATATTTCCTAAATTTTTAAACAAATATTTTCAAGCATTAAATTCCCTCCTCACATTCTCTTTACAAATATTTAGATCTCCCACACCCCTGCAAGACTCCATTGTTGGTAGCATATACTATCGCGGGATGGTGAGGAAGGCCAATTTTATAAAGTTTAAAAACTTTATAAAGTTTGAAAATTATTAACTTTTCCCTAAATTTTTTCCCATTCATGTGCCTTTCACTCTACATAATATTTAAAACATATAAAATGTTTTTAAAATATTGCATGTCAGAACATTAGAGATAGGTAAAAATATAATCTCTCTTGCCAACCAAATGATGAAATTTCATTGTGCACAAACGGGAACATTGGAGCCAATATTTTTTGTGAGAAGGCCTAATGAATTAAATAAAGCATGGGTTTTTCATCAAATCTTGCCTAGCAATCCAAATTTTGGTACTTCCTTTGTAAACAAGCCTACTTGAGGTGTTCGTCGCAACTAAAACACATTAAAATAATGTATCAGTTTACCTCATATTTTGATAAAATTGAAAATGAGACGTTTGAGACCAAAATAGGAAATGGGTTGCCCTCAAAATCTTGAATTTTGCAACTTTTTGGAACACCAAATCTATCCAGTCGCAGTCAGAAACACATTAAATGGCATATCAGAACTCATCCTAGAAGCACAAAACTAAGTAGGCTTAATACCATATGTACCAAAAAACTTTATACAACACATATTTACATGAAAATCACCAAGTTAAAAAATTTTAATCGGCAAAGTTGGGCTCCAAGGTAGATTTAGAAGGATGGAGACCTAACCTCTAATGACACATTGAAAAGATATAGGCACTTAAAATTTGCAAATTTTGGAGATGCCACTAGTGGCTCATGTTTAGGGATGCATTCCCCTTGTAGGAATGGTGAGATTCTAGATCTCTAGGGAGTAGATGAAGTGCCAAATCCATTGGGCGGCTCTATAACTACTGCTTTGTACTACATTGAAACCATTTTTTCAAACTTCATTTGGTGGCCCTAGGCCCCCAAAAATGAAGTACCAATCCTTACCTCTATCAAACACTCTATTCTCTATTGTTTGCACTAGGTCAAGTTTGAAAACACTGCCATTGTATACCTGAGAACCAACATCAACACTGGCATGCCTAACCATATAATTGTGCTTTCCACTGTCACCATTAATTTTGTCAATCCAATATTTGCAATCAAACACTAAATGAAATATATTAGCATCTAACATGCATTTATCACACCCATCAAATAGATCAAACTCACAATTGGTGTGATATCTCTCATTAGCAAGATCATTTTCATACACAACCATTTTCTTATCAAATTGAACCAGAAAGTGAAAAAGTTTATAGTGTGCTTGAAAAGATTCATTATGAGAATTCTTATCATTTATTTGTACATCAAATATGAAACCCTCATAAGCATTAAGCTGAATAAAAATAGCATTCCCCCACATAAGGTATACAATCCTCTTGTGTAATAAACATAGCAAGTTCACACACAGGAATTTCCTTCAACTGCATTGCATTACAAGAAAATTCATCTCCATCTAAAAAACATAACCTAGTCACATTATTGTATGATCCAATGATCCAAATAATATATTTATTAGCATCCATAATGTTATTGAATATACTCAGCTCTTGGTATTCATAAAAAACATCAGCATCCCATGCATTAACAAATATTTCTATCTCAGGTTCAAAAACAAGGTCATATGCATTCTTCAAATCATCATACAATCCTATGTGAAATGTTAAAAATGAAGGTTCAAACATTTTAGAACCTAACCCTGAACCAAACTCTTCATAGTGACTTTTAGTAACATATTCATTGCTGCAATGAGTAACACAGTCAATACTACCTTTCACAATGTCAATAGGAATATCTAAAGAATTTTGAATGCTAAGATTTTCAGAACTAACAAGGTCAGTAGAAAAACATTCATGTGCATTGATAACTTCATGTGTATAATCAATTGATAATAATGTCAACCTATATGCCAAAGATTCATTGTAATCTAAAATTTGTTCATTAACAATTGAAAAAGCATCTTCATTCTCTTTCACACCAATACACTCCTCATTGAATGAAAGCATGCTCATTTCTACAAAGAAAAAAGCATATTCCATCTCATCATTAATTTTATGAGCTAGTGGCTTCGCATATAGATTTGAATCAACACATTTCCCAATATTATGCACATCAACATCCTCTTCATGTGTCACAAACATTTCCATCTCTATTTCACATAAGCAGCCACAAGTAGCAAGGACATAGTCATGTTCATTAGCATCATAGTCAACATCATCAACATCCTTATCATCTCTAACACTGTGCTTAGACTCGAGATACTAAAAACAAAATTTTTTTATCTTCAAAGTCTTCATCACCCATAGAGTTAGTATGCTCTATTGATAGCAAACCCGAACTACATTCTAGGTATTCATCATATGAATTTTGTTCATTCACTAGTGAATAAGTGATTTCATCAACATTCACATTATTGCACTCTTTATATGAAGAAAGAATCTATATATCATCCTCATATAATCATTCATAATCCATAGAAAGATAATTAGGCTCACTGTCATCATGATCTTCATCACAAAAAAACTCATCACTACATAAACTATGCTTAGAATTTTTAGAATGAATGCCTAAAGTTTCATTTTCAATATCTTGACCATTGATTTGTAATGATATACCTATAGCACTTGTACTATTGGTACTAATCAAAACATGAAATGGAATGGCATCTTGCATCTCTTTTACTTCTTCATTAACCAAGATATTATAAATAGAGATTTCATGCATATCTATTTTTCTATCATACCATGTATCTTTATCCTCATCACTGTTAAATTAATTTTCATATATGTTGCTTGTGAGTTGATTACAATCATTATCCTCATTCAGATCAAATGGATATTTATTTTTTGATATATTCTTTTCATTTATGTGCATCATGTTCTAATTGTTCTCACATATAACAATATGATAGCTACTATCAACATTTTGAGACATGACACTCTTTTCATAATCACATCTATCTTTCTCAACAATCCCTATCCAATCAAATACCTAATCAAGATTAATAGGCTTCAACTCTTTTGGCAAGCTATTCAACCCTGGCTCATAGATTTCACAAAACAAATCAATACATATTGAATCCTCAGGTTTGAAATTTTTAAAGACCTCCAACAAGGCATCCAAAAACCTTGCAAACAAATCATATGGTGATTCTCCCTTATACCTCTTCATGTCATACAATTTTTGAACAAGAAACATAGGACCACCCTCCTAGGTTTTGTAGAGCCTAAAGTGTGGGGGAGAAAAGTATAAAATTCATCTCTCGTTCATTGGCCACTAATCTTGAAGTTCTTAAACATAAGGGTTGGTTATCCTTTAGAGGATTTTCAAGGTTCAACTAGAAAAAACACCAATTTGTTTTTGCATAGATTAGTGTGAATCAACTCTAATGGCATTGAAATAGAGAACTCCTTTCTTTTGAAACTATTCTTTGTTTTCTTTCCCATCTGAAATTCTTTACACAATGTGTTTATAGGCTTGGTTGTCCTCGAAAAATATCTCACTGCATGAGAGGAATTGATCCTTACCATGTTGTCAAAGTTGATGTACCCCATCATTTTATTCCACAACCATCTTTCTTTGGACTAAGCTAATAGGAAAATTCTTCCATTGGCCTCCTTCATATGATAGACATTACCATTTGTCCTTGTTCCTTTAGCAAAATTTTTTCTAGATATTTCCTTTCTGATTTCACATCCATTAGCATGAAATGTAAAATTGTAACCTTTGTTGCACATTTGGTTGAAACTCAAGAAATTATTTTTTATAACTTTGACATACAGGACATCTTTAGTTTTATTCTTTCCATCAATTTTTATATATCCTCTTCCACATATTTGTGTTGACTTTTCATCACCAAACTTAACGAATCCACCATTGACATTTTTAAGAATGATGAACTTACTTCTGTCACCAGTCATGTGGTGAGAACAACCACTATCAATTACCCAAGAATTAGCTTCTTCCTTTGCATGAAAGGCAGTCCATACTACTATTGATCTTTCACTATTCCTTTTGTTCAACAAGGTACCAAACCTTTTGCATTCATCAATACCTTTTTTTTCCATTCAAATCCATGAATATGGATTCATCATTTGAATCATTATCATCATCTGCAGATTATTAGCTTCCATCCTTACAATACAAACTTATTTTGATATTGATGCCGAGGAAGGATCTCAGTACAACAATCTACACACTTTCCAAACAATATTTCAACACCAAGGATGTAAATGTGCACATTTGTTCACTCTAGGAAATGTGTTCCCTAGGCCTAAAACATGGGGGCAGCATCCTAATGGATCCAAATATTTGAGAAAAACTTGGAATAAAGGAAAACATGGTGTATTCAGACCTATTGCAACATTTTCCAAGGGTTCCCCAACATACATAGCCCCAAAAAAATGATCAATGCAATGCTTTGTGCAAATTGGATATTGTTGCACCAAGATGCAATAAGGCAAGCACTTCAAAAAAAAGGGAAAGAACTCTTGTCATACAAGTTCCAAAACTTTTTCATGCTTCTAACATCATGCCAACATGTTTCTTTAACCCTCCATTGACAGAAAATGCAAGGATCATTCAAAGACACCAAGAACCTAGGGTTGTTAGGACTATTTGACTACAAATCTGAATTTTGTTTTGAAAGAGATTTCCTTCAAAAATATCATTCATAAAATTCCATTTTCCAGGAGTGTGCATAGGCCTAGTATATATTTTTCTATAATTTTTCATGAATTTTGGATGGTAGAAACTCTATCCATGCTCAAATTTCCCTCACTAGAAATCCTAGGTAGGGTTTATACCCATCCTTACAAAAAATACAATATATTTTACAAAATGAAATGAACTTTAATAAAAAAATAATAATTGGAGGCTAAGAAATTTCAACTTCCTAATTCACCAACAAGGTCGTATTGGGTTGTACCAGTCCGTACAACGAGTTTCTCAGTCAATTTTTACAGAAAAAAACACCAAATTGAACATGCAAAAATAAAGATCTACTCATTCAAACTTCCTCCAACATTTGTAATCGATGTTACAAAGATTATTTAACATGTTCCAATGATTTCCAACTAAAGAAACATACCAAGAACCTTTTTTCTAACTCTAATTACATCATTTGCACTTTTGACAACATTTTTGACAACTTTTTGCAAAATTTGCAACTTTTAACAAAATGACTCCAAAACATCCTAGAACCTCCTAAAATGACTCCAAATGACCCAAAATTATCTTAAATGACCTTATTGACACCAATGAAACCAAAAAAACCAATTTTATCAACATAACACAATTTTCCTCAAAAAGGGTGCATCAGGATGCTGCTGCATTAGATATTCTCTCTTTTGTTATCATCAACTAATTATTTGTATGGAAATTTGGATGAAAAATGACCTATTCTTCCACAATTGAAATATTTGAATGGTAACTTACCTTTTTAATTGTCAGTTCCTTTCTTATTCTTCTCACAAATTTCTATTCAACATCATCGAAACCTTCATTCTAATCAAGAGCCTCATCTTCAAACTTTTTGTTGACTTTGAAAGTAGCTTCTCTTTTTGGAATATCTTTATCAAATTATCTCATCTCAAAGGAAATAAGAGTACCAAACATTTATTCAACTAAATACTAATCCAATTCTTTAGATTCTTCAATCGAATACACTTTATGAATGTAAGATTTTAGGAGAGATCTCAAAACTTTCTTTGCAGTTTCACTTTCTTTCACTTCTCCACCAAGACCAATAATGTCAATAACAACTTCTTCAACCTAGAGCATATAGCTTGCAATATCTTCATCATCTATCATCTGTAGAATCTTAAATATTCTCTTGAGGATCTACATCTTGGCTTGCTTCACTTTAGAATCTCCTCCATAGATACTACTAAGCTTCTCCTGTAACACCCTGCCACGGAACCCCAGAGGACAACATGCTACAAGACATAAAAAATGAAACATTTTTAAAAAAATACAACATACTAACGATTACAGAACATATGTGAACCATATATTTTTGGGTAGGGCTTATAGGCTACTCTTGCACTCTTAGGATGTTTCACCTAAAAGGAGAGAGATAAACCCTACTCAAGAGATCTAGCTAGATTCACCCAAATTATGCAATATGTGATGTTATTTAGACTAAATGGAATGATTTAAGTGCAATTGGATGATCTATTTGACTGATTATGCATGCAAAACCTAAGTATTATGCAATGTTGGAAAACACAATGTGATATGAAAACATGAACTAAGTATGAACAAATGCAAAACAAAAAGGAAGAAGACTGATTCATAGTGCACCTCGATAGAGAATGGAGAATCTGGAATATTTTGAATGTTGTCTGAGATTACCAAGAATCAACAGTGGAACTCATTCACCACTGATGGTGAATCAATCTTGCTTTTGATGAAAACTATCAGAAATTGTATTCTAAGTGTCAGGATTTGGAATCTAACAAAATATGGATTTCCAGCCTTAAGCTGGGACTCGTTCACCACTAATGGTGAATAAGTTCTCTCCCAAAATTCTAAGAAATCAGGGGACAATTCTGGAACACTAGGTCTGAGGTTGACTGCTTGTCGAGTTGACGAAGTTAATTCTATAGAAAACAGATAAAATTTCTTCTCCAATCTTGAAATGAGGTTGAATTGACTTGAAAAAATTTGTTTACTTTTTGACCACCTTTCAACACCTAATTTCTTGTCAAATATGCATACACAAGTCTACAAACACACATGCAAAAGGGGAAAACTGGTTAAGGGTTAGGTTATAGGGATTTTCCTTGGTCAAATCCCACTTTGGTAATCAAACCCTTAATGAATAAATGGAATGGAAGAGAATGAAAAAAAAATAACATGCAAATGCTATCAACTTACCAAACCATTATTGAAGAAATCTAAAGATATAACAATGGATGCTCCAAAATACTTGATTAATGCTCAATTCAATGATGCCAAGTGCTTGAATGCTTGAATGAATGTGTGAATAAGTCAACTTGATGAATGGGGGTTAAAATGGATGTAAAAACACTTATTTACACACACGTGTGCCTTAGTAACCCGATGATACCTCATCATAGGCCGACAGCAAGTAATTTTGAATAAAAACCCAAAATAAATTTTGAAATATTTTGAATTTTGAACCAAGAGGGACTCATTCGCCAACCATGGCGAATGGATTGCACCTTGGACTTGAAAGTGGGAGTTAGGAAATTTAATGTTATTTTTCAGGTTTACATTAAAAAACACACTTAATTAAGCCTTATAAGGGAATAAAGGGGTCAAATAAAGCATAAGAAAGGTGTAAATAGTGAAATTATGCCTAGAAAAGTATGAAATCTTGTTACAAGACTTTACAACACTTCAAAATAGGACTTGATAAGTGATGAAAAGGTTATTTTTAAGTGAATTGTAATAAATAGAGTCTAGAAAAGTGTAGAAATGTTTTACAAAATTTCGCAACACCTTCACAAGATGCCATATTTTGAATTTTAAGGACCTAATGTGAGTGTTCAAGCCACATTACAACATTAAATCAAAGAAACATGGACCAAGCATCATGAAGAAAGACCTAAAAGGCCATGAAAATGAAAAGAGGCCATTTTTCTATGACACATTTAGCCCCCACTTTAGTGAGAGGATGAACTTGCTTCAAACTCGCACTAAAGTAGCCATGAATATCGAGAAGGAGGTCTCAATGCACTTATGTTAGCAAGATTGAATGACAACAATCAAGAGGGATCATCAAGCCCCCATGATGAAGATCCCATGGCCAAATAAACATAAGAACAAAAGAATGCACAAGTGAAGAAAAGAGAGAATAGGATAAAGCTTTGATCATCTGTCCAACTAGTTGTGATTAGATCTAGGTTGTTTGTTTGAAAAAGAGAATGCATACTCACTCTGGGGCAACAGAACTCATGGTGGTTCACCAAGTGAGAAGGCCCAAAAGGTGAAGTACATATGCTAGTTGGTATGAACTCACAAACACAAAGGTAGTTATGGGGAAAGTAGTGATGTTGAGTGGGCTTCCTACTCAACCATATCAAAGTTATACCTCCTGATAAGTTAACAAGGCATCACAAAGGAAAAGTGTCATTTCGTACTTCATGAGACAAGCAAATATTTGTATGCTTAGAACTCATGAACAAAGAGAAAGGTACCACAGGCATGCAAGTTGTGTTATGCAAGGTGGAAAAGATGTAAAATGAAAAAATGGAAAGTGTAAAAATGCAAAGTGTAAAAATGTAAAATATGTTCAAAGGAGTCTTGTTACGTTCATGCAAGGTCTATCATCTAGGGGACATTGTGCCTAATGTATCCAAGAGAGGACCAGTCAAAGAATAAAATATTCACAACTTAGGGGATGTAGTGTGTCACATCAGGCCACTAAGAGGAATGTAATATGCTAAGAGATATCACACTTATGAAGGAAATCAAACCCAATGTCATCCACAAAGTGACAAACACATCATATGAAATGACAAGGTTGCACTAAGAACCAAGAATGCAAATGAATTATGGTAATGTATGCCCCCTACTTTAAAGGAATTGCTACACACCATTCTATGAGCAATTACTTTAAAGTAGCAAAGGAAAGAAAATGTAAAAAGGAAAACAAGACATGAGAGCCAACTTGGAAAGCCCCTATGCCAAGTCATATGTTTCTAAGTTAGGCTACTTCATGTGAACGAAAGAGAAAACAAAAGAAAAGGGAGTTACCCCCTAGAAAGAGAACACCAAACACATAAGGGATCTATGGATTTGGGGTCAGTATGTTCATTGCTGCAATGTTTTTATGAAAGAGCTCGGAACTATCATCATTCCCCAAAGCACATAGAACTGGAAGAATGACACAAAGATAGTGAAAAAAAAAAGGAAAACAAAGTCTATTTTGGGTCAACATGGAAGAGACATTGTGGTATCAACACTTTGCATCATCCCCAAAAGGAAAACAAAAAGCTTTTGGGTCAACATGAAGGATACATTTTAGTCTCGATGCCTTGTGTCATCCCCAAAAGGAAAATACAAAAGAAAAAAAGGAAAAAGGACCTTTTGGGTCAACATGGAAGAGACATAGGGCGTCTCAACACTTTGCGTCATCCCAAAAAGGAGAACACAAAAAAAAAAAGAGAAAAAGAAAATACAAAATGTATGACAAATAGAAGAATAGAGGTATGAATAGAAGAAGTGTACAAAGAGAGAGAACATCAAACACATGATATGGGGGAACATGATACACACATAAAAGAAAATGTGAAAAGGGCTTAGTAATGCAAATGTAATTCAACCAATAACTAAGTTATTGGTTTCTCAATCTTAAGTAGTTAAGTAGAAAAATCAATGAAATAGTTAAGAGACAAAGACAAGTGCATTACAAGGAAAAGGCTAACAACTTCTTTCCCCCCCACAAGGTGTAGGGAAAGAATGAGCCAAGGTGGGTGATGTGAAAGGATCATGCAATAATGAGAATAGGGAATTCTACAACTATGGCATGATAAAGGGATTTAGTTTTTATGGGATAATAGGAAATCAATCAGTGTTAATGAAGTGATACTTATCCAGTATGTCTTTCAATGTCTGACATTCTTCGGTTCGATGTCCAAGAACACAATGATATCTACAAAATGGTATGTTAGAATCTTTAGGAAAAATGACCAACCTATTCATAGGTGGAAAAAGTATAAGACCTTTGTTTAAAAGCAGTTGAAGTCTCCTTTCACATTCAGGTGGAGGATGTGTAGGAAACTTGAATTTCTTCAATTTGTAAGGTCATTTTTGTTTGCTAGACTCTCCTTTTTCATGAATGGAAGGAGGAAGAGGACCCATGGGGATCCTATAATCCTTGTCATTAGAAGCAAGTAATGGTTTTTCACGTGGAAGGAGAATGTTTAAGTCAAGAGGAGAATCAAAGATCATTGTACCATCATCCTGAAGTCTCCTATATTCAAAAGGAGGTCTATCAGGATGAGAAGGATCTTGATATCCTAATCTTGTGGTTTCTATTGGTTTTTGTTCAAGAAGTTGGTGAATGTCATTTTCATATGTTGTGTCATAGCCTTGTTTACTGAGGATAGTAAAGCCTTTACCATATGTTTCTTCAAGGTTTATGGGAGTCTTTGTGACTTTGTGATCATAAAATGGGTGAGGATTTGTTGGTTGAGAGGAACTAGGCCCACTTAATGGAGGAACTTTAGGTCCTTCATTGATTTCAAGATGTAAATATGAAAAATGATTAGGAGGTGCAATAGTAGGAAGATCTTGTGGCTTCATGGATGGGTAAAAGGTTGCATTGGCTTCTAGGTTATCAAAGAATTCATTGAAGAACTTGTTCATGCTATCATCATCTTCTCCAATGATTCCTACATCACGAGGAGGAAAATCATGAGGAGTTAAAGGAACATGAGGAAGCTCAAGGTCATTAAGATCACAGCCAAAGACACAATTGGACATGTCTACCAAGGATTTTAATGAATTCCAAAACTTATTAAAAGAAAATAACATGATGAAAATGAATGCAAGTAAACTAAGATGCAAGAAATAGAATTAGATAGAGAATTTGGTAAGTAAAACAGAAAGAAACTACATAAAACTATAATGTAGGAAATACCCAGAAAATGCCTAAAAATTTTGTGCAGAATGTGCAGGTGGATTGATTCACCCAGGGTGGCGAATGAGTCCAACTATGAGATTTTTTTGTGTTTTTCAGAAAATTTAAAATGATTCTAATGCTTTTTAGATTCCAATTAATGATACAGATGCATATTTTTAGTTTTTTGAATGATATACAATGCAAAAATGAAATCTAAATGAGTCTTTCACTAATGCAATTTGAGAAACCCTAGGATGCAAAAAAAAGACAATACCCTAATTGAATGTTGATGCAAATGAAGTCTAAGATACAAAATGCAATTGAAATAAAAAATGTAAACTGCTCAATATACAGGTTCACCAAAATGAACCATATATTTTTGGGTAGGGCTTATAGGCTACTCTTGCTCTCTTAGGATGTTTCACCTAAAAGGAGAGAGATAAACCCTACTCAAAATATCTAGCTAGGTTCACTCAAATTATGCAATGTGTGATGTTATTTAGACTAAATGGAATGATCTAAGTGTAGTTGGATGATCTATTTGACTGATTATGCATGCAAAACCTAAGTATTATGCAATGTTGGAAAACACAATGTGATATGCAAACATGAACTAAGTATGAACAAATGCAAAACAAAAAGGAAGAAGACTAATTGAGAGTGAACCTAGGTAGAGAATGGAGAATTTAGAATATTCTAAATGCTGTTTGAGATTACCGAGAATCAATAGTGGGACTCATTCGCCACTGATGGTGAATAGTCCTGTTTCTGATGAAAACTGTCAAAAACTGGTTTCAGATTGTCAAGATCCAAAATCTAAAAAAATATGGATTTCTAGGCTTAAGGTGGGACTCATTTTCCATTGATGGTGAATCAGTCCTCTCCCAAAATTCTGAGAAATCAGGGAACAATTTTGCAACACCAGATCTAAGGTTGACTGCTTGTTAGGTTAACGAAGTTAATTCTGCAGAAAACAGATATAATTTCTTCTCCAAGATTGAAATGAGGTTGATTTGACTTGAAGCACTTTGTTGACTTGTTGACCACCTTTCAACACCTAATTTATTTTCAAATCTGCATACACAAGTTTGAAAACACACATGCAAAAGGGGAAAAATGGTTAAGGGTTAGGTTATAGGGATTTTCCTTGGTCAAATCCCACTTTGGTAATCAAACCCTTAATGAAGAAATGGAATGGAAGAGAATGATAAACAAATAACATGCAAATTCTATCAACTTACCGAACCCTTATTGAAGAAATTTGAAGATATAACAATGGCTGCTCCAAAATACTTGATTAATGCTTGATTCAATTATGCAAAGTGCTTGAATGCTTGAATGAATGTGTGAATAAGTGAAGTTGATGAATGGGGGTTAAAATGGATGTAAAAACACTTATTTATACACACTTGTACCTTAGTAACCCAATGATACTTCATCAAAGGCTGACATCAAGTAATTTTGAATAAAAACCTGAAAGAAAATTTAAAATATTTTGAATTTTGAGCCAAGAGGGACTCATTCGCCACCCATGGAAAATGGGTTCCACCTTGGACTTGAAAGTAGGTGTCAAGAAATTTAATGATATTTATCAGGTTTACATTCAAAAACACACTTAATTAAGCCTTATAAGGGCATAAAGGTGTTAAAAAAAGCATAAGAAAGGTGTAAATAGTGAAATTAAACCTAGAAAAGTGTAAAATCTTGTTACAATACTTTACGACACTTCAAAATAGGACTTGATAAGTGATGAAAAGGTGATTTTTAAGTGAATTTTAATAAATAGAGTCTAGAAAAGTGTCGAAATGTTTTACAACACTTCACAACACCTTCACAAGATGCCATATTTTGAATTTTAAGGACCTAATGTGAGTGTTCAAGCCACATTACAATATTAAATCAAAGCAAAATGGACCAAGAATCATGAAGAAAGACCTAAAAGGCCATGAAAATGACAAGGGGCCATTTTTCTACAACATAATATGTTAACTTGCATTCTACAACTAAGTCCTCTAAGTTTCCATGACTATGTTGGTGTCCATCTAATAACCATACTAACGAGAATTAATCAATTAAGCATGATTTTTATAACATTAAAGAGTACATTAAATCCATTAAATTAAATGTGCATTCAATATGCAATATCCATAGCATTCCATCAGTATAACAACATCCATGATCAAATTCAATTAATTAACATATGTAATATACATCACTTACATTTTTCATTACAAGAGAGAGAGTTCAACGATTCAGTCAAAACCTTACAACTTGTACAACAATGCTTCCTTGAGATCAATATGGAAGAATATACATTTGAGTTACAATAGATAATACAACTAATTTCAGCTCAATAAAAGTACATGAAAGATATTCCACTCGAGCTGGAATAAGTACAGAAGTCCACATCACCATGAGTAATCGCGATGCACACGATAAAAAAAAAGGGGAAACCAAATGGAGGAAAAAGCACAATCCACCAGACCATGTGGAACCCAAAGTTCCACCCCTCATGCTAGGAGATAACAAAAGGTCCCACAACAACAACCAAAAAAGGTGACTACAAACTGACATAACAAGGCTAAATAGGAATCCAATTTGACACTTCAACAACATTAAAAACACATAAGAACATACATTGCTTCCAAAGGACATCACATGCCACAGGGAGAGAACAACAAGGGAATGTTAATCTGCATAGCGAAGAGTGTCATCGCATGGTCCTAACATGGGTTACCTTGACAGTCTCTCACTAGACATCGACCCTCATCTATGGTTACCCTGATAGCCTCTCAATAAGCGCCAACCCCATAGGGTGACACATGCGAAACCAATCTTCCTTTTGTGAGGACAAAGAAGACTGGTCTTTCCAACCTGGCCTTCTCAACCCATCCTTAGCCTAAATGAGCACTACATGCATGGGTGAGGCATTAACTTATCTTGATTACTGTGTATTCTACCCAACCCCTAGTTCATTTTAGGTTGTCACTGAGTTAAGAAAATCCCACATGGGTTACCCTGGATGCCACTTTGGGCTTTGACGCCCATTGAGAGCCACTCCCCATACTAGCAACTAGAAGACCTGATACAACCAATGGGGTAAAGCCATCTTACATATAAAATGAAAACCACAAAAGTACATAACCTGAGCAAGGCATGGACCATCTCGCTCTCAAACACAACTATAATAACAAGTGGTGCATGGCTAAAGACCCTCATCCACACATCACAAGCACAATATTGCTCACTTCAAGGATCAAACACAATGATTCAACCAATAACATATTTATCCAAGCCTCTAGAAGACTTCCATTATCCACCTTGCACAGTGACTTAAACATTAGCACAATAGCCCACAATCATCCCCAATTCAATAATCATTCACATTACTTCATACAAACAACTCAATCCAACAATAGAATCATGGGATACATAATGAATTTACAATGCAACCATTTCAAGTTTCTAAATATTCATCTTAAACAAAAGATAATCTATTTCCATATAAAGTAATCCTTCATTTATTTTAATTACAAATACATCAATCCTTCTAAACCTAATACCTTCCTTGTTTCTTTTATTTTACAGACACGATCAAATAGTAATAGGGGCATCAATACTCTTTTATTGTACTCATAAACTATATACAAGAGTATGTATGTATGTATGTATGTATGTATGTATGTATATATATATGTATATATACATATGTATATATATATACTTATATATCATCAAGAAATTTTCTATTTTAAATACATAATACATAATTTGACCACACAGACATCTATATATATACATATATATATTTATATATACATATATATATATTCACATTTATCCAAATCAAATATCTTTTTAAATACTTTACTATCAAACTCCTATTCCAATTGAATACAAAATACAACATGCAACAACTTGATAGAACTCAGAAATTCAACATATAAATATATATATATATATATCCTAATGCATTTATTTAAAGCTGAATGTCTAAATACATATATATCAAATTGTATGGAAAACCAAATTGAAAACATGTTATCAACGGTTTCCAAACTCAATAAGAAAGTAAATTCATCACTCTTTCAGCATAGAAACACACAATCCAAAAGCATCGATTTCTAATTAAATAAATTCCAGCATCTAAAGCATAATGAAAACTCACTGTCTAATTTTGATTGCAAAGTATATACATCTTGTAACCATCAAAAACTACATAAAGAAGTATGGAGCATTGTATGGATAGAGTTTCGACTATAGTATGATTTATCTATTGTTTACTACAATACAGGGCCGGTGTCGAATGTTTAATTTAGTTTTGATTAAGACAATAAAGTTAACGAATTCTAGAGAGAAGCTTGTACAACAGCTTGCTTTCACTAAAGTTATTCAAGCAACCTAGCCAGTATAGTGACTACGCCATGCAAGGCTTCGACCTATCTATTATAATTTTTATTATCCACACTTTGAACACAATAGTGTGCATACTATGCATTCAGCAACTTAAGTGTTTGGATATACTTCGGATATGCATGTACAACATAACCTCTACACTATATAGTATACTCTGTGACATGCGTTTTATAGTTTATTCATTAACCACATAGTAAATATTTCCCAACAAGAACATAGTTGATAAGATAACCTCGCAGGCTAAGGAAGGAAGACATAGGGATAAAAATCCCCTTCCACACAAAAGTCACCAAAATAGGGACAATCAAAGAAATTTGATGGGAAGGAGGAATGCACTCTATAAGTCAAAACTGGATGTGTGCATCCAAGGAAATTTGTGCTTGACCAAATAATATGCAATATATCAATGTATAGCAAGACATGAGAAACTCACAAGGGAAGCTATGACTAGATTTGGTATGAAGTGTGACTGGCAGCAAGAATATAAGAAAAAATTCAAAAAGACACAATACAAATAGTGAAAAGACAGGGGGTTCCACAACTGCATAATACTACCAGATTGCACAATTCAATTTTCATGAAAGACTTTGAAAATTTCCAAACAAAGATTTTCCTAATGCACAACACAGAGATTAGCAAGAAATTGCTTTGCCTCAAAAAGCACAAACACTCCATTTCCATTTTTTTACAAAGCTAGAATTGAGAATAATAATGGAACCTAATTTCTCTGACTTGCCAAATTGAAGATTTGATGTTGAGCTTTCTACTCCCAGCTTGCAGCTTCAACACACTTCAAAACCTCAACAAACACTACAGAAACCCAATCCAAAACCTCCAAAACTAGAAGAAAATCTCCAAGAACAAGAAACATTCACGAGAAGAAGCAAGATTAATTTTTCTAGATATTGTTAAAAGCCCCTCTCTTTTAGCAAATTAACCAATTTATTAGCCACTCCACTATGTTTGTTGTTGCATGCAACTTTTATTTAATTTACACTTAATTAATCAACTTTAAAATATTTTATTTACTAATTTTAACCATACCTTTCAATTCTATTTACACCTCACTTTAACTAATATATTTATTTTTATATTTTTGTATTAAGATATAGTCTTAATTTATTTAAACTTAATAAAGACATTAATAATATTTTATTTATCAAAACCACAATTATATAAAAGCATTTATTTTAATTATCAAAATGCCTCTAACACAAATAACTCTCTTTTAATGAAATAATTAATCAGAACACTAATTGATCAAATTTAAATCAAATGTACAAAATACCAAGCAATACCTAACCTCACAGCAAAGACGGAAAACAAGACTAAGACAACAGAGACGAACCAAATCACATACAAACAACACTACCAGAGCGTGACAATGGATACTCAGCCTTGTTAAGGATGATGGCTAAACAAGGTACCAAATGCTATCTTTGTCAACAATTTCCATTGGGTTTAAGGCATGCTTAGACCTATCAATTAAGGTGGAGTCAATGACTAGTACCTACAACCTGCAACAAAACAAAACAGTCGAGCATGTACATAGTCATACAGTCAGGAACATAGTGAAAGGAAAGTCGCAACATTGTAGGGCACTCACAATTGAGTGATGTAACATTGTTCCCCTTCACCAAAATACATCAACACACACTAATTAGATACTATCAACAAGGTAATCAATTAAATACATATACCAGTCATAGCATAAGCATAAAACATTAGTGATAAAAGTATCATCAACTATCATCATAAAAGTGAATCCAACATCAAGCAAAATATCATA
>VDFB02026320.1:162852075-162947865 GCA_007258455.2 Sequoia sempervirens | reverse complement strand
TTTTCAAATCTGCATACACAAGTTTGAAAACACACATGCAAAAGGGGAAAAATGGTTAAGGGTTAGGTTATAGGGATTTTCCTTGGTCAAATCCCACTTTGGTAATCAAACCCTTAATGAAGAAATGGAATGGAAGAGAATGATAAACAAATAACATGCAAATTCTATCAACTTACCGAACCCTTATTGAAGAAATTTGAAGATATAACAATGGCTGCTCCAAAATACTTGATTAATGCTTGATTCAATTATGCAAAGTGCTTGAATGCTTGAATGAATGTGTGAATAAGTGAAGTTGATGAATGGGGGTTAAAATGGATGTAAAAACACTTATTTATACACACTTGTACCTTAGTAACCCAATGATACTTCATCAAAGGCTGACATCAAGTAATTTTGAATAAAAACCTGAAAGAAAATTTAAAATATTTTGAATTTTGAGCCAAGAGGGACTCATTCGCCACCCATGGAAAATGGGTTCCACCTTGGACTTGAAAGTAGGTGTCAAGAAATTTAATGATATTTATCAGGTTTACATTCAAAAACACACTTAATTAAGCCTTATAAGGGCATAAAGGTGTTAAAAAAAGCATAAGAAAGGTGTAAATAGTGAAATTAAACCTAGAAAAGTGTAAAATCTTGTTACAATACTTTACGACACTTCAAAATAGGACTTGATAAGTGATGAAAAGGTGATTTTTAAGTGAATTTTAATAAATAGAGTCTAGAAAAGTGTCGAAATGTTTTACAACACTTCACAACACCTTCACAAGATGCCATATTTTGAATTTTAAGGACCTAATGTGAGTGTTCAAGCCACATTACAATATTAAATCAAAGCAAAATGGACCAAGAATCATGAAGAAAGACCTAAAAGGCCATGAAAATGACAAGGGGCCATTTTTCTACAACATAATATGTTAACTTGCATTCTACAACTAAGTCCTCTAAGTTTCCATGACTATGTTGGTGTCCATCTAATAACCATACTAACGAGAATTAATCAATTAAGCATGATTTTTATAACATTAAAGAGTACATTAAATCCATTAAATTAAATGTGCATTCAATATGCAATATCCATAGCATTCCATCAGTATAACAACATCCATGATCAAATTCAATTAATTAACATATGTAATATACATCACTTACATTTTTCATTACAAGAGAGAGAGTTCAACGATTCAGTCAAAACCTTACAACTTGTACAACAATGCTTCCTTGAGATCAATATGGAAGAATATACATTTGAGTTACAATAGATAATACAACTAATTTCAGCTCAATAAAAGTACATGAAAGATATTCCACTCGAGCTGGAATAAGTACAGAAGTCCACATCACCATGAGTAATCGCGATGCACACGATAAAAAAAAAGGGGAAACCAAATGGAGGAAAAAGCACAATCCACCAGACCATGTGGAACCCAAAGTTCCACCCCTCATGCTAGGAGATAACAAAAGGTCCCACAACAACAACCAAAAAAGGTGACTACAAACTGACATAACAAGGCTAAATAGGAATCCAATTTGACACTTCAACAACATTAAAAACACATAAGAACATACATTGCTTCCAAAGGACATCACATGCCACAGGGAGAGAACAACAAGGGAATGTTAATCTGCATAGCGAAGAGTGTCATCGCATGGTCCTAACATGGGTTACCTTGACAGTCTCTCACTAGACATCGACCCTCATCTATGGTTACCCTGATAGCCTCTCAATAAGCGCCAACCCCATAGGGTGACACATGCGAAACCAATCTTCCTTTTGTGAGGACAAAGAAGACTGGTCTTTCCAACCTGGCCTTCTCAACCCATCCTTAGCCTAAATGAGCACTACATGCATGGGTGAGGCATTAACTTATCTTGATTACTGTGTATTCTACCCAACCCCTAGTTCATTTTAGGTTGTCACTGAGTTAAGAAAATCCCACATGGGTTACCCTGGATGCCACTTTGGGCTTTGACGCCCATTGAGAGCCACTCCCCATACTAGCAACTAGAAGACCTGATACAACCAATGGGGTAAAGCCATCTTACATATAAAATGAAAACCACAAAAGTACATAACCTGAGCAAGGCATGGACCATCTCGCTCTCAAACACAACTATAATAACAAGTGGTGCATGGCTAAAGACCCTCATCCACACATCACAAGCACAATATTGCTCACTTCAAGGATCAAACACAATGATTCAACCAATAACATATTTATCCAAGCCTCTAGAAGACTTCCATTATCCACCTTGCACAGTGACTTAAACATTAGCACAATAGCCCACAATCATCCCCAATTCAATAATCATTCACATTACTTCATACAAACAACTCAATCCAACAATAGAATCATGGGATACATAATGAATTTACAATGCAACCATTTCAAGTTTCTAAATATTCATCTTAAACAAAAGATAATCTATTTCCATATAAAGTAATCCTTCATTTATTTTAATTACAAATACATCAATCCTTCTAAACCTAATACCTTCCTTGTTTCTTTTATTTTACAGACACGATCAAATAGTAATAGGGGCATCAATACTCTTTTATTGTACTCATAAACTATATACAAGAGTATGTATGTATGTATGTATGTATGTATGTATGTATATATATATGTATATATACATATGTATATATATATACTTATATATCATCAAGAAATTTTCTATTTTAAATACATAATACATAATTTGACCACACAGACATCTATATATATACATATATATATTTATATATACATATATATATATTCACATTTATCCAAATCAAATATCTTTTTAAATACTTTACTATCAAACTCCTATTCCAATTGAATACAAAATACAACATGCAACAACTTGATAGAACTCAGAAATTCAACATATAAATATATATATATATATATCCTAATGCATTTATTTAAAGCTGAATGTCTAAATACATATATATCAAATTGTATGGAAAACCAAATTGAAAACATGTTATCAACGGTTTCCAAACTCAATAAGAAAGTAAATTCATCACTCTTTCAGCATAGAAACACACAATCCAAAAGCATCGATTTCTAATTAAATAAATTCCAGCATCTAAAGCATAATGAAAACTCACTGTCTAATTTTGATTGCAAAGTATATACATCTTGTAACCATCAAAAACTACATAAAGAAGTATGGAGCATTGTATGGATAGAGTTTCGACTATAGTATGATTTATCTATTGTTTACTACAATACAGGGCCGGTGTCGAATGTTTAATTTAGTTTTGATTAAGACAATAAAGTTAACGAATTCTAGAGAGAAGCTTGTACAACAGCTTGCTTTCACTAAAGTTATTCAAGCAACCTAGCCAGTATAGTGACTACGCCATGCAAGGCTTCGACCTATCTATTATAATTTTTATTATCCACACTTTGAACACAATAGTGTGCATACTATGCATTCAGCAACTTAAGTGTTTGGATATACTTCGGATATGCATGTACAACATAACCTCTACACTATATAGTATACTCTGTGACATGCGTTTTATAGTTTATTCATTAACCACATAGTAAATATTTCCCAACAAGAACATAGTTGATAAGATAACCTCGCAGGCTAAGGAAGGAAGACATAGGGATAAAAATCCCCTTCCACACAAAAGTCACCAAAATAGGGACAATCAAAGAAATTTGATGGGAAGGAGGAATGCACTCTATAAGTCAAAACTGGATGTGTGCATCCAAGGAAATTTGTGCTTGACCAAATAATATGCAATATATCAATGTATAGCAAGACATGAGAAACTCACAAGGGAAGCTATGACTAGATTTGGTATGAAGTGTGACTGGCAGCAAGAATATAAGAAAAAATTCAAAAAGACACAATACAAATAGTGAAAAGACAGGGGGTTCCACAACTGCATAATACTACCAGATTGCACAATTCAATTTTCATGAAAGACTTTGAAAATTTCCAAACAAAGATTTTCCTAATGCACAACACAGAGATTAGCAAGAAATTGCTTTGCCTCAAAAAGCACAAACACTCCATTTCCATTTTTTTACAAAGCTAGAATTGAGAATAATAATGGAACCTAATTTCTCTGACTTGCCAAATTGAAGATTTGATGTTGAGCTTTCTACTCCCAGCTTGCAGCTTCAACACACTTCAAAACCTCAACAAACACTACAGAAACCCAATCCAAAACCTCCAAAACTAGAAGAAAATCTCCAAGAACAAGAAACATTCACGAGAAGAAGCAAGATTAATTTTTCTAGATATTGTTAAAAGCCCCTCTCTTTTAGCAAATTAACCAATTTATTAGCCACTCCACTATGTTTGTTGTTGCATGCAACTTTTATTTAATTTACACTTAATTAATCAACTTTAAAATATTTTATTTACTAATTTTAACCATACCTTTCAATTCTATTTACACCTCACTTTTTTTTTCTTAAAGAGGGGTAAAAATTTTTATTAATCGCCAAAGAGGTACAAAGCATTAGGAAAAAAGACCCCAAAGGGGCCCCAAGATAACAAGCAAGAGATCAAGAATCATTAATACAACATTTCACATCCTCGGTAACCCAACCCTCCAAACCCTGGGCAAGGTCCCTTGGTAAGCTGTCCCAATCCTCCACCAACCACGTCCCGCTCTTCTCAGAAGCCACTTTTGCCAGCCCATCAGCCACCTTGTTCCATTCACGAGGGATATGGGAAAAAGTGATTGAATCCAATAAATCTCCAATGTTGGCAATTTGTTTTGCCACCACTGCCAATTGCCAACTAGCAGCATCAGAATGTCGTCCATTTATCAAATCTACCACCACCTGAGAATCAGATTCACATATAATCTGTTTCCAGCCGAGAGCGTATGCTCTCTTTAAAGCCGAGAGAATCGCCAATGCCTCCATGAAGTTATTGGAGTGTTTCCCCATATACTCAAAGAAAAAGAACACAACCACCCCTGAACTATCTCTGCCCACCCCACCAATACCAACGTGCCCAGGATTACCTCTAGAAGACCCATCAGTGTTGATTTTCAAGACACCAGAGGGAGGAAGCATCCAATGCCCTCCTCTAAAGACCTTCCCTCTATAGCACGTGCCTCGCCCGAGCTTGAGCCTTCCTGTACTACCAACAAAAATCCCCAGCTTCTGAATAACTCTAGTATCCCCAAGATCAACTAGTACTGACAAATCACATTTAGCTTGTAACGTCTCTTGAAGAGCCCCAAGAATGCAAGCCCAAAATTGGCCCACCTATAATTTCCTATCCAGAAAAACCCTTCGATTGCACTCCAACCAAATTTGCCAAATAATTAGACTAGGGCCAATAGGCCAAGTAGTGTGCAAAAATGAAGTCTTTGCCTTTGAAGGCTCAGTATTCTGCCAGAATTCGCCAAGAGATGAAGGATGCCGACATGACATATTCCAAGCCCCCCACCAGAAGTGCCAAATAGTCCTAGCAAAGGGGCATTGAAAGAAAAGATGAGAAAGAGTCTCAACATCTTTGAGACATAGAAAGCATAAAGAGGGACCTTGGAAGCCCCGCTTGCAGAGGTTGTCCCAAGTCAAGCACCTGCCATACACCACTAGCCAAGAGAAAAAATTGCATTTTGGCCAGGAGAATTTATTCCAGATGTATTTCCACCAAGGAACCTCAGCACTGCCTAAAGCCTGCCTATCCAAAGCACGATATCCTAAAGCAACAGAGTACTTCCCTTTAGGATCTGAGCCCCAAGCCAAAACATCCCTCTCTGGAAGCGAGCAGCACACTCTATCAGCTAAAATGGAGGACAACTCCCTCCTATCCTCCAAAGAACCACCCAAAGGCCACTCATGCATACCCTTCCACTGATAAATGACAGTCTGCCCCAAAACCTGAGGGGCTTTGAAGTCCATCACTCTGCTCCAGCCAGCTTGAACAAAAATCCTGCTTAAATTCTCCAAGTGAGGATGAGAGGAGAGGATAGGCGGGAAGCCATCCCAAGCGTCAAGCCAGAAGAGAGCATCAGAACCTCTATTGCAAATCCAGAATAGGCTTTGTTTGACCAGAGGAGCTCCCCTCTTGAGAGTTTCCCAGATCATAGACCCTCTACCCAAAAGACTAAAACGAGGAACCTCAGCGCCATCCACCTCCCCAAGATACTTGAAGGTAAGAATCTTAGCCCAGGTCTGATGCTGATGTGAACACCACCTCCAATACAACTTAGCTGCCAGCGCTTCTCCATTCCAATCCGCTCTACGCAATCCCAGGCCCCCATCTTGCTTCAGTCGACAAACAACTTCCCACTTAATTAAGCACCACTTTCTCGAGAGGAGATTACCTGACCAAAGAAACTGCCTACAAAGCCCCTCAAAATCCTTGATGAAACTTGAAGGAGCAGTCATCACAAAACATCTATAAATAGGTAGGGCCTGCACAACAGACTTTAAAAGAGTGACTCTACCACCGTTGATAACCATCTATAGGTCCAGTGACAAACCAGTCCTCAAAATTTATCAATCACCTCCTGCCAAAAATGCTTGGGAGGTGGTCGCACATCCAGAGGGATACCCAGATAGGTAAAGGGAAGTTTCCCCACCTGAAACCTTAAGATCCTAGCAATACGTTGTTGAATAAGCCTGGGGGTATTAAAGAAATAGATGCATGACTTACTTTCATTAATGCGTTGTCCTGAGGCAGCCAGGTAGCAATCCAAAGTCTGACGAAAAGCAGTTGCTTCTGCTACCTTAGCAACCCCCATCAAGGCCGAGTCATCCACAAATTGAAGATGGGATTGAGGAGAAAGGGAGTTATTCCAGTTCCAACCTTGTATAAGCCCAATCACAACCTAGGACTTAATGAACCTCCCTAGACCTTCATCCATCAAAATGAATAGATAAGGGGATAAAGGGTCTCCCTGTCGAAGACCTCTAGAGGCACCAAACAACTCAGAATATTCCCCATTTATGAGAACTGAAAAGGAGGGCGTCTTCACACAACACATAACCCAATCAATCCACTCACTGCTGAACCCAAAGGCTCCAAGAATTTTGATCAGAAAACTCCATTTGACCCTATCATATGCCTTTGACATGTCCAATTTTATGAACATGGCCTTATCTCTTGAAGAGGCCATAGAATGAATAGCCTCCACCACAATCACAACTCCATCAAGAATCTGCCTACCTGCTACAAAGCCCCCTTGTTCCTCTGAGATTAGCTTATCCAACAACGACTTCAAGCGCTCAACAATTAGTTTTGTGATGATTTTATACACCACATTACACAAAGAAATTGGACGAAAGAGATCTAGAGAATCAACACCCTCATGCTTAGGAATAAGGGCTAGAAAAGTAGCATTCATAGCTCTCAACATTTGCTTGTTCCTTAGAGATTCTTGCACAACCTCCAACAAATCAAGCTTGATCACTTCCCAAAATTATTGATAGAACTCGGTAGGGAACCCATCTGGACGAGGAGCCTTCCCCTTTTTTAGTTGAAACACCACATCCTCTAACTCCTTCAGAGAAATCGGCTGAAGAAGAGAGGCATTCATCTCCATAGTCACCAAAGGAGGGATAAATGCCAGGATAGAGTCTTCCTCCTCAATGGCCAGTGGGGTATCTTCAGTAAAAAGATTAGAAAAGAAACGAATAGCCTCATTAGAAATTTCCAAAGAGGAAGAAAGAACAAATCCCTCTGAAGAACGGAGAGAAGAGATAGTGTTACCCTATCTTCTTGCCTTTACCGAATTATGGAAGAAGGAGGTATTCTTATCCCCTTCCTGAAGCCAATCAATACGAGCCTTTTGCTTCCAAAAAATTTCCTCACGAAGCTCCCATTCCTCAAGTACTTTGATTGCAACATCGTCTAACTTGCTCAAAACTGCATCCAATCCATGCTCCCTGATCTGCCTAGTAATAGAATCTAGATGCTCCTGGGCTGCCCTTTTCTGTTGAAACACATTACCAAACTGATTCTTATTCCAATGCTTTAGTTTATACTTCACATATTGAATCCTCTTTATAAAAGTGTACATAGCAGTCCCAAAAGCAGGACGACCTTCCCCCCACCATTTAGACACTAAGTCAAAGAGACACTCCTCCCTAAGCCACATGATCTGGAACTTAAAAGTATGTTTCTTAGATCCACCAGCTAGGCGAGCAGAGAACTTGATCGGCCAGTGATCTGATCCTCGCCAATCCAATATTTCAGAGCTTGTTATCCACTTGTCACTAACCCAAAAACTGGATACCAGAAACCTATCCAATCTTTCAGCAATAGCTTCTTCCCCAAGCCTCCTGTTATTCCAAGTAAAAGTGCCATTTATGGGTTTGATGTCCACAAGCCGAAGCCGGGCAATATTCTCCTGCAGAAGATCAGAGGATGTGTCTAGATGAGGCACACCCCCCTCTTCTCCTCAAGCGAGACAATTGCATTGAAATCCCCTGACAAAATCTAGGGTAAAAAGGGATCCAACGATCTCAAAAAATTTATATGAGACCATAAAAGACTCTTACCAGGGAAATCCGACGGAGCATAGATATTGGACAAAAAAATTCTTTCTCCAGTCTCCAAACTTAAAGCAATAAGAGAGATGGAGAATCTACTAGAAAACCACCAAATAGGAGAGACCCGCCGAGGATCCCAGAAGTAGGCGAGACCACCAGAGCTCCCCTGTGCACCCACACACTGACATAAACCTCTATTCCAAATTTTAGAAGCACACCGCATCATGCTATCAACAGATAACTTCATCTCTTGGAGAAAAAACAAATCCAGAGAATGAGCACGAACCAAATCCCGAATAGCCTTTTGTCTAGGGATGCTATTCATACCCCTCACATTCCATGAGAGCACAATCATCACAACGTTGGGTAAAGTGAGAATCCAAGGTCTTCACTGACCCAGATTCAACCAACGTCTCACCAGCCAACTTAATTTTTTCTTGATCCTTCTTCCTACCCACCTTTTGGGACTTGTCAGGAGTACTCTTTTTCAGGGACTTTTGATGCACACCCAAAATATGAGAAGAAAAGGAAGCTTTACTCTTTGCAGAGCCTCCAGACCCTGAACCTCCAGCTAAGCTCACTCCTATATCAGCAGAGACCAAAGAAGTACCAACCCCAGCACACGGATCCCAAGCCCAACCTTAGGGGAGGGAACAGAAGAATCTTTTACTTCCTCAGGAGTCGTCGTAGGACCAGAAGCCAAAGACGTAGGATCCATAGGCACAGGGTGGAGCAAAGTAACTGGGGTAGCCTCCACATGCATGTCAGGAGAGACCCCCTCCTCATGAATTAAATCATTTAGCGCATCAAATTTGTTGAAAACCCCCTCCTCCTGGTGATCTCGAAAAGTCCTCTTCATCCCTCGACCTTTATTTCGGGTCCTGGCAGGCACAAACCCATCTTTATCAGGAGTCACCTCTTGCATGGGTCCTTTTCCCTTTTCAGACCCTAAGTTTGATGTATCCTTCCCATTCCTTGAGTTACCCACACCAGAAGCACGCAGACACCTTTTCAGGAGATGACCATACTCACGGCATAAACGACATCTAAACGGTAGGGTTTCATAATCCAGGGGTTGTGTCCATGAAGTAGAACCCACTGTCAGGTCAATAGAGTCCGGCAAAGGCCGACTTAAATCAATCTCCACACAAACCGAGCATAGGAAAATATTTTCTTCTCCAAAGTCTGTTGAGAGGGACCAATCGGTTTTCCCAATGCCATGGCAATAGACTGTAGAATATCACTCCTCCAACATTCAAGTGGTAGTCGAGGAAGGCGCACCCACACTGGGACCTTGGATGGCAACTCCTCTGCTGAATTAAAACCTACATGCCATGGTTTAATGAACAACCCGACCTGATTATAAAAGTACGGACCACCTTCGAAAGCCCTATTTCTATCTGATATGCATGAGAAGTCTACCAAGAAGAAATTATTCGCTGCTAGCAAAATCTCAAAATCCCCCTCTGGATTCCAAGTCCTTCGAATCCAAGGTTCAAGGAAGGGGAAAGAAACCCTCATCCCCAAAAACTTACAGATTAAAACATGTTTGCTAAAATACTCTAAATCATCAGCAACCACTTCTTTTTGAATAACCACCACTGGGCGCACTTGAGCTCTTTCCAAGCAACCATTAACCTTCTGCAACTTAAAAGCACCAATCTTCGACAAGCCTATACCAGGAGAAGATGGGGTGGGAACCCCGTCCCCTACCTCGCCATAGCCGCATCCCCTGGTACCCGTTCAAATCATTACTCAAAGCCATTAAAGCCACCCCCACCAATTCAAGCCACACACCTCCACTTACCAAACCCTAGACGCCACAACCCCAGCTCCACCGAAACTGAAGAAACAAAAAGGAATAAGCGAGCCCACACACCAAACTACAAGCTGGCAGCCCACCCGACCAAAGCAAGGTCCAGAACAGAAGAAATTATGGCTCCTCAAGAACCACCGAATAAGATCTGCAACAAAAAAAGACACCCCTCCCCGAAAATAGCAAAAGACCCACCCCTGTACACACAAAAGACTAAAGAATCCGATCCGCCACCAAGCCAGCACATGCACAGAGAAACACGACCTGCACCACACCATTATTGACCGCGAGCCTTCACTGTGTGCACAGACATCTCCAATCGAGCCCTATTTACACCTCACTTTAACTAATATATTTATTTTTATATTTTTGTATTAAGATATAGTCTTAATTTATTTAAACTTAATAAAGACATTAATAATATTTTATTTATCAAAACCACAATTATATAAAAGCATTTATTTTAATTATCAAAATGCCTCTAACACAAATAACTCTCTTTTAATGAAATAATTAATCAGAACACTAATTGATCAAATTTAAATCAAATGTACAAAATACCAAGCAATACCTAACCTCACAGCAAAGACGGAAAACAAGACTAAGACAACAGAGACGAACCAAATCACATACAAACAACACTACCAGAGCGTGACAATGGATACTCAGCCTTGTTAAGGATGATGGCTAAACAAGGTACCAAATGCTATCTTTGTCAACAATTTCCATTGGGTTTAAGGCATGCTTAGACCTATCAATTAAGGTGGAGTCAATGACTAGTACCTACAACCTGCAACAAAACAAAACAGTCGAGCATGTACATAGTCATACAGTCAGGAACATAGTGAAAGGAAAGTCGCAACATTGTAGGGCACTCACAATTGAGTGATGTAACATTGTTCCCCTTCACCAAAATACATCAACACACACTAATTAGATACTATCAACAAGGTAATCAATTAAATACATATACCAGTCATAGCATAAGCATAAAACATTAGTGATAAAAGTATCATCAACTATCATCATAAAAGTGAATCCAACATCAAGCAAAATATCATAATTTCCCAATCCAATACAACAGTAATCAGTCTAATAGAGAAAAAACTAAGGGGCACTGCATCTCCCAAGCATCTTTGATAGAACTACAATTCATCACCTTTAACAATTTTGAATCAGCTAGTCCACATAGAATAGCATCCTTGGCTTTAACATTACATTTGTATAATTTTATTTTCATAGGATCTGTAATAGGAGTAGTGGGAGCAACATAACCACTTTTGAATGATTACCAAACACCAAAACCAAGAGAGTTTAGATGGCCTTCCATTCTCATTTTCTAGTAGGAGTAATTAGTCCCATCAAACCTAGGACCCTTGTTTGAACCATCATGTGCCATCTCGGATCTTTTCCTCAATATATTAGGCTTCTATAAAGGAACTTGTCTCTAATACCAATTATTGAACACTTCTAGATATTGAAAGAGGGGTGAATCAGCTTACACAAAACTTAACCCCTTCCAAAACATGAAAATTTCAACACAACTCAAACTCCTTTAGCAAAATATAGCAATTTAAATCTTTAACACCTTCAAAAAACTTTTCCAATGAATGATATAGTAGTAATAAAATCAACAACAAAGATAAAGAGATAGAAAGCACACACATTCATAAGGAGACACCATATTTATGTGGGAAACCCAATGAGGGAAAAACCATGGTGAGACTTAACTCACAATATAAGGCTCACTACCAAAAGACTTGCAAGAAGGCTCACTTCCTTAGAGAAATATACAAAAAGGACTTGCAACAATGAAGTACCAACCAACTCCTAGATAAATATATAGAGGACCTGATGAAATTCACTATCTTAGAGCAGGATACTAAAGATTTATAAGAAAACTACAAAGATTGTCAACACAACTCTCTATTGACTAGGGTGTTCAAGCTTAATTTATCTTTCCTTTCACAATATTTAGCACTATTTTTGTTGGATATTCAATACAACTCACACACACTTTTTCACACTTGTACACTACTCTTCATGTTGCATCTACAATAATCTTGCATTTACATCCACCACAACACTTTAATTTTTCAATTAGGTCAATCAGGAAGAGAATAAATAGTGAATTCAACTGACTGGCCACCAAAGCATAATGTGGTCCTATCCTGATGATAGAGAGGAAAAAAAACAATCTTAACACTTCATTCAATGTGATCTAAAATTATTTTCACATAGACTCACACCAACCTAAGTTGGCATCAAGGAAATGTGTGCATGAGACATTGAAGCACATAACCAGTCAGCCCATAAACACTCTTTCAATTGAATTTAATTGATGCAGTCCTAAACAAGATAGGTCAAGACCCAAATATATCATGACACATCTTCCAAATCTGGCACACCCCCCAAGCACATGGCTTAAGGAAAGGAATAAGCATTGTCAACTAGATATCCACAAATAACCTAGAAATCAACCTCAAGACATAATGCGGCACCAAATGACCAATTAACAACATGTGGATCACATAGGGATGTTCCTTGAACATCCAACATCACTTACATACACTTATTTTATATTTCCATGCCATCAATAGCCACCATAAACCAAATAGGTACAAAAAACTCTATTTAGGAAACACATAATACATAATCAGAAGATGTAACATTTTTAGAACAACTTACATAACACTTCAGCATATGAGATTGGAACTGAGACATTTCACAAACATTGTGATCATCTTCACCAATTTGTAGGAGAAGATGCCTCAATAAAAATAAATGTAAAGTATTTCTCAGACTAGTCCAGACAACTAGCAACACTGTCAACCTTCTATAATTCATAAGAACCTTCTCGACAACATAGGTGACCTAGAAAGATAGGAGTGAAATGTACATAGAGAATTTACATTGAATACCATACCACAAGACTAGAATGGAAATAGCAAAGGAATGCGGATAATTCTCTTTGATAGACTTCAATGCAGCTTCCTGAATCAAAATCATTTGGGCAACTTGCAAAGACCGAAACTTACTTTCAACAACACATATATTATCAAGAACATTAGGAGAGAGCATGATACAGACTGTAGTCCTTTAGCAACATCTTTTCAACATTATTCATTATTCTAATCCTCATCTTAATGCTTATAATCCTCATCTTAACACTTCTAATCCTCATCTTAATGCTTCTAATCCTCATATGAATATATTATTATGAAAGCAACTTTGATAATAGTAATAATGCATTATATAAACATTACCAATGACATCCAACCATGAATTTCTTCAACTCTTCTCTTCTTTGATAAGGCATGACAATGTCAGCTCAAACTAAATATAACAAAGATAACCAATGCCAAGGACTAATAACATATTACTTAAGTGCTAGCATCAATTACAATCAATGCCAAAAAACTCCTTAGTGTTAACATTAATGAAAACCATCAATGTTGACATCAATGAAAACAACACAACCATTAGTGTTGACATCAATGACAATAACTACCAACATGTTCATGCATGCAAAATGCCCCATATGACATGCAAAGTGTTTACCCATATAAAAGGGTCCCACTTGTCATAGTTAGTTATAATTTGTCATTATTGACTCTTTCATCTATCATAATGTTTTATATTTCAATATGTCACATGTTCCAACCATTAGACTCATACATTATATGACACATGCCATAAATTAAGCTTACAAAGGTCTCACAAAAATAGGACACCTACTTCCACAATTTGGGGATACATGTTATTCAAATTACCTACCATGTAGGATGACACATCATTGTGTTGGTCCCATAAAGTGAATATGGCATAGTAAGCATAAATCTTAGGCTAAAATAAATTATTAAATAATATTATTAAAGTTAGGACTTTAAAGGTTGAGACACCCTAATCCCATTACATAAGATGCTCAAGCTATAGATAAATGGATAGATATTTTTTTAGAGTGGGCATATAAATATATTGATTATGGATGTAAATTATATATTTAGATTTACCAATTAGAATATATTATGGGTAAATACTTGAGGCAATGAAAGATGAAGATTCATTACACAAAAATAATCTTCTTTCCTAAGGGAGATAAATAAAATGACTCCTCAAGAATTGGTGGCTCAAGGTATTTTACAAGATAATACATTAAAATTTGTTGAAAATACTAGAAAAATAATATATTTTAGGAGGGATGTTCTAGATCTATATACATTTAGAATTATATAAGATTAAGAGGAATTAAATAATGCTAATTATAATTTTGAATATTTTGTAAGCATGATGATTAGTCTTGAGCTATTAGACATGGAAAAGTATGAAATGAAGTCCCCATATTAGATAAAGAATGTTTTGAAAGAAATCATTGAGGAAATGATACAAAAATAAAATGAGAATACATTGGATTGGTGCATGCAAATGAAGATATATTTCAATCACATCAAGTAATATTTGGTTGAAATGAGAAAGAATTTTTATTTTTTTTAGAAAATGTCTGAGGAATTTAAAATTAGGTTAGATTAGTTGGATGGGCTAGATGAAGTAGTTGTGGAGAGATATTTAAAATCTTATAGGGACATCCAATCAAAGAGAAAGAGAAAGTATAATTCAAAATTCAAATATTTTGAAGCCAAATTCAAGTTTTCAATTTTTCACAATATTCATACATTTTAAACATTTAATTTATTTGTTTATAGTTTTTGGTTTAATATGGCAATTTAAAAGGGTCACATTTAATTTATAAAGTGGTTCCTATATTTAGGCATGGCCAAGTGTTAGCTAAGAATCATGCATGAACTCATTTAGGCAGATACATGGATTAATTTTTAGCTCCTCTTCTCTCTTATAAAATGAGCCATCACATAGGGTATGGCTCTTTTTCTATTTTTTGTGAGCCAAAAATAGATAATAGTATTTATTTTAGGAATAGTTAGAGGAAGATCCAATTTTGATGTAGATGTCCTTGTTTAAATTAATAATGATCTTGTCTTCTTCAAAATTTATTTTCTTAGGAATGGTAGAGTGCACTAATCAGTTTTATTTTTTATTTTTTGTGGAATCTAAGAATAATTGAATTGAAAATAAATTTGTTGAGTTGTTAAAGTGTTCATTGAATTTTCATGTAAAATACAACTTTTTAATGAATGTACTTTTATTTCTCATTAATTTGTTTATATTTTTCACTTTATCTATTATTAATTGAACACAGTTGGTCGTAAAAAAGCAAGTTTTGTGATTACTTAGAATTTTTTGTATAAAATAATAAATATAAATCAAACCTTTCATTTCATTTCTTGATAAACTCAATATCTTTTTTATTTTTGTACAATATCTTAGATTAGAATATAATAGAAACATAAAAATTAGAAAAATAGAAAAATAGAAAAAAGTCCCCACAATAGAAAAATTATTTAGGAAAGAAATATATATTTTTAATTATGGATCATTAAAGATATCTTGAATAAATAGACCATAATTGAATACTTAGTTATCTAATATATTTGTGAACCAAATTTCTAGACCTTGGAGATTATATATCTTAGATATGCTATCTTTTCAGAAGGATTAGAGTGATCTTATTTTTTCTAATTTTTTGAAGCATGTCTATTTGGCCATCAATAGAAATCACACTAGAAGGAGGGCCACTATGAAAAACTAGAAAATATAATTTATTTCTCCCATAAGAGACATAGAATGATTCTTCTATCCAATCCAAAATGAAGGATAACTCTTAGAACTTCTCACCACAAAAAATAATAAAGTGACAAAGGAAAGATGAAATCTAAACCATCAAATTTTGTTTTTCCCATATAATACACAAATAGAAACCAATCCTCTCACTATTGTACCAACCAAATAAAAAATCATTTTTCCACCAATTAAACTAGTCTTCTTTTGGTTTTATCCCTAGTGGTCTTCATGAACTACCTAGGAACCTAGAAAAGTTCATTCCGAAGTTCATTTATGGTGAGGAAAAATAGCAGAATAACAAATTCAAGCATTCAAAGATACTTCCATTAAAGATAATATTGAACATCAAGATATAGAATATAGGTAATTTTTTTATTCCTTAATAAATTATGCATATAGTTGGTATATGAGCTTACTATTGCAATTAATTACTAGTTGGAAATTTTTGGAATATTCTTTCTTAATCAATTCAATATATATGTCTATATTTACCTCTCATATCAAAAATTTATTAGCTTCAAAAAGGAACCAATATAACCCATAAACATGTTTAATAGGTTTTAAATATTGTATAATAAATTAACCACTCCTTATTTGGTCAATGAAGATAAAACTATCAAGATATATTAAGAGCCCTTGATACATTATCTATTTTATTATTGAAAAGAAATCAAACAAATATAAATACCTTATTTTATGCCTATAATCATGCATTCAATTGCAAAGAGAGATTTATCTTACTTTTTGAGAAATTTTTGGAACTTTACCAACACTAAGATACCTTGGAATGTGTAATCATATTCCAATAATCAATCATGTATTAGCTAATAAAACTTTGTTAATGAACCAAATATCTAGAATTAAGAAACAAAGGATCAAAACTCCAACCATTCAATCAAGTTTATCCCACACACATTTTAGGTTGGTTGGTGAAAATGATGAATATTTCTAGTATTCCCATTATTCCCTCAAAAAAATCATTTTCTAAGAATCAGGATACAAATTCTATACCTATAATAAAATTCCAAGAAACAACATAAATTGTACAATCTAGTGGTTCTCATTCAATTCTAGATCAAACTACTCCTCTCACATCTAAAATATAATCTCCCATAAAGAATTTATCATAGGTGACTAATTAGTTGACACAATTTAAAATAAACCCATCACATGGTTAAAACTAGAACAATGGTCAAAATCAAATCAATATTTAGAATCAAAATCAAAATACAAGTTTTTCTCAATTAAGACATTTTAAACAATAATGGAAGAGGCCTCATAGTTGAGGGGTGACAAATCCTTTTGGATATGATAATATAGTGAATCTGGCTAAACTTAAGCTCATGAGTAATTGGTGTATATTGCATGATACTTTAGATCACTCAAGTTTAAATTTTCCCTAGACAAAAAAATATGGCTAGGATTTCCCAGTTGATTCACAAAAAGTAATTAATTTCCTTAAAGTAAATGATAATTGTCATATTGGTAAAAAATGGTCTTGGATACTTTTATATTCCCATTAAAAAAAGATAATGAACTAGTCTAATAATATCATAATGTACAATTTTTTAAATAATGGGTTAGGAATAATTATATCCTTCCAATTATGCTCCTATGGTGTAGGAGCACCATTAAACAATGTTTTTCAATTTAAGATGATACCAAGTAGGCTCTAGGTTTTGATATGGTTTTATCTAAATAAGGTCACAATGACCATTTTTAATGTTAATAATTCATTTCAATGGATGTAAGTGGTTTTGAGCCTTAGCGGTTAGATTAGTAAAAGTTTCACAAAAAGATGTAATGTTGTTAAGTTCAAAATTGTCAAATTGCAATAAATAGGAATATGAAAGGTCAGGGATTTTAAAAGGTGGTTATAAACATTGGGTAGTTGGAAAATGATTGGAAAATGTATAAAAATCCTCTTAAAGGCTCAACCAAGGTTGTTGAAGTGCATTTTTGAAAGCATTTTTCATGAAATACAATGCCATTTCTGTAAATTCTTTGGTTTTCCAAACTTTCTTGGCTCTGTACGGCCCATACAGTCCTTGTTATGTATTGAAGTGGATTGAAATTTGTAGAGGCATGATCTGACTTTCTTTTGAATCAATTTTGACTTATTTTCAATAGGATTTGTTGGAGATCTCTTCATTTTCCTAAAGTATCTCTATAAATACATAATTAAGGGTTTGATTAGGGTTATTAGTCATTCCACCTACTGTCCTCTTTTGTTGCTCAGTGGAATGACTTATCTGATGTAGGATAGGTGTTTCAATGTGTTTGTAGGTTGGGGAGTTGTGATGGTATGATTTGGGTGAAACCTTAGGGTTAAATAGTGCATGTTTTCATATGAAAATGGTGTTTCAATGAAGGGTTTTGAAGAAATAGTGAAATAGTTTTTCATGTGTCAGTCTTGTGAGTTTGTGCATACCATTTAAAATCTTTTGGAAGAAATTTTGAGTTCTTATAAGCCCGAGAGTTGTGAGATTGGATAAACCCTTGGTTTTTGCATGCTAAGTGAGGGTTTCTTGGTGTAGCACACTAGAAGGTCTAAGTCTACAAATTAGTGTGATATTTTGTTGTTTTGAATCACAATTTAAGACTTTCCAATGATTTTTGGCATTTTACAAGTTTTTAAGAGGTAGTTCCTTTGGAAAATAGGGCTAATTAAGTAGCCTAGAAGCAAGACAGTTTATTGGTTCTTAATATTGAGTCAAAGTAACCCTATTGGATCTCTTGATGTGATGTTTAGGATACTGTGGTGAACCTCCATGGTGTTTGATAGGCCACTGTATGACCTTCTCTAAAAGATATCTTCATTGGTTGGTTAGTGGAGGCTACAAGCCTTAAGGAGGGTGTTTGAGTCAAGTTGAGGGACTTGTGTTATAAGGAGGTGTTCCCTAATTGAGTTTAGTCATTTTTAAGTTGGAGAGATTCTTCTAACCACCTTGCTTGCATCAAGTGGTATCAGATTCCAGTTAATAGATCTTTGGTTGGTTATTTGGTTGGATTTTGCAGGTTGGAAGGTGAAGAGGCACTACTGTCAAGATGCCTCCTAAAGGAAGCATAGTTGCAAGAAAGATGGTTGAGCAGGCTAAAGAAATAGAAGCCTTGAGAAGAGATATGGTTACATTGAAACCAAAATCTAGGATGGATTTGCATGAAAGTGATACTAAAGAAGAAGAGACTTCTAGCAAACAGGAAGACATGGATCCAGATGATGTGAGGATGATGAAGCTTTTGAAGGTTGTGAAGAAAGATGGACATAGCAAAATGGATGTGCCTATGTATGGGGGTAAACTAGATGGAGAAGAGCTCTTGGATTTGATAGGGGCTTTGGAGAACTATTTTGACAGTAAGGAGATTGATGAAGAAGACAAAGTGAAGAAGGCCAAAACCAAATTGAAAGGACATGATTTGTTGTGGTGAAACTTTGTGCAAGATGAAAGGGAGAGAAAAGGAAAGAACAAGATCACTTCATGGTAGATAATGAAGGAAAAACTGAAAGGTAAGTTCCTTCCTTGTGATTATAATGTTCAATTACTTAAAAGGTTACAAAATCTTAGGAAAAAAGAACAAGATGTGCAAAAATATACTGAGGAATTTTATAGGCTAAGTATTAGAACAAAACATGAGGAGGATGAGGAAGAAAGAGTAGATAGATATCTCAATGGCCTAAGGTATAACATACAAGATGAAATTAGTTTGTTGCCACTAAAAACTATGGAACAATGTTTTCAAATGGCAATTAGAGTAGAAGAAAAACTAAAAAGAAGACAAGAGAAGGAAACAAGAGGAAGAGGGAACACTTCTAGGGGCAGAGGTATATCTTCAACACCAAGGCATACCAAAGAAGACTTTGAGGATGTTGATAAGAGTAAAGAACAAGCAATTGAATCAAGAGGTAGATGGATAGGTGGAAGAACAAGTTTTAGGCAAAGGATAGATTACAATGAGTTTTCAGGCGGGTGCTATAAGTGTGGTGAGTTTGGTCACCCTTTCTTCAAATTTCCAAAGAAGATTGGAACCACATCAAGTGGAGGAGAGAAGAAATCTGATAGGAGAGCCCAAATTGCTTATGAAGATGAAGTTGAAAGCTCAAGTTCCACTACTCTTCGTGCTACTGCAAAAGTTGGTGAGATGTTGATGATGAAAAGACACAGCTTGAAGACATCCATGGAGAAGGAGGAGAGCCTTGTTTAGGACTGCTTGTAGATGCAAAAATAAGGTATGTAAAGTAGTTGTGGATTCTGGATGCACTGACAATATGGTCTCTACTAATATGGTGGACAAGTTGAACTTGCAAAGAGTACCTAAACAAAAACCATATAAAGTGGCTTAGGTTAGTGAAAAGAAAACCATTTTGGTGAGTGAACAAGTCACTGTTGAGTTTCAAATTGGTCCATACAAAGATAAGCTTGTTTGTGACATTCCACCTATGAGTTGTTGTCATGTTTTGCTTGACATTCCCTTGCAATTTGATAGGTTTGCAATTTATCATGGAAGACAAAACACATATAGCATTGAAAAGGATGGGAAGACATTTTTTCTAACTACATTAGTTGAAGAGGTAAGAGATCAATATGAGATTATAATGATATGGAGAAAAGAATATTTAAGCAAGGAGGAAGGTGAGAGCATGAAGTTAGCAACTAAATCATAGTTTAACACTAGTAGGATAGTGCATAGGAAGGGTAAAGGTAATGTATAGATAGATATGAAGGGGAATTATTTTGTGTGGAAAAGAAAAGAAGAGGGAATGGTGTCTCAGGTCAATACAGACAAGAGTAAGAGTGAAGTGCAAGGAAAAAGTGAAGGCATATTGATATGGACAGTTTTGTGCCCTAAGGTGATGAAACCTGAGAAAAGGAAGCCTAGTAATGTTGAAACAATAGTTTGGGAGATTGGTAAGGTAGTGGAAAAGAAGACAAAGGTTTTTGATGTTGATAGGACAGTGAATGAGGTGTGTGCAGGTCTGATAGAGACCACTAAATGCATTGCTACAAACTTTTGTAAGGCTGAAAAAGGAAAAAATGATGAGAGGAAGGGTATTGATTAGTAAATTGTGCATGAAGCATAGAGGAAGGTGATGGTAGTGGGAAAATATTGAGTGTAGATGTACAGAGAGAAGTGACATCAGAGTTTGATGATGCAAAAGAGGAAAAACACCCCACAGTACTGTCTGACAGAGAGAAACATGAAGGAAGTGAAGACATTGACAAGGATGTGCAGGACAGTGACAAGCTAAAGCAAGGTGAACCTATTGAAGTAAATCATGAAGGTTAGAGGAAGATGAAGAATAATGGAGGAAAAATCACAAGCTTCTTTCCAAGGGACTTGGAAAAGTTCTATGTTCGGGTGTATGGTGCAGGAGCACTATTAAACAATGTTTGTCAATTTAAGATGATACCAAGTAGGCTCTAGGTTTTGATATGGTTTTATCTAAATAAGGTCACAATGACCATTTTTAATTTTAATAAGACATTTTGATGGATGTAGGTAGTTTTGAGTCTTAGGGGTTAGATTAGTAAAAGTTGTACAAAAAGATGTAATGTTGTTAAGTTCAAAATTGCCAAAATGCAATAAATAGGAATATGAAAGGTAAGGGATTTTAAAAGGCAGTTATAAATGTTGGGCAGTTGGAAATTGATTGGAAAATGTATAAAAATCCTCTCAAAGGCTCGACCAAGGTTGTTGAAGTGTATTTTTTAAAGGATTTTTCATGAAATACAATGCCATTTCTATAAATTCTCTAGTTTTTTGAACTTTATTGGCTTTGTACAACCCATGCAATCCTTGTTATGTTTTGAAGTGGATTGAAATATATAGAGGCATGATCTGAATTTCTTTTGAATCAAGTTTGAATTCTTTTCAAAAGGATTTGTTGGAGATCTCTTCATTTTCTTGAAGCATCCCTATAAATACAAAATTAAGGGTTTGATTGGTGTAAATATGGGTTATTAGTCATTCCACCTACTGTCCTCTTTTTTTTCTCAATGGAATGACTTATTTGATGCAGGATAGGTGTTTCAATGTTTTTTTAGGTTGGGGAGTTGTGATGGTATGATTTGGGTGACACCCTAGGGTTAAATAGTGCATGTTTTTTATATGAAAGTGGTGTGTCAATGAAGGGTTTTGAAGAAAGTGAAAGAATTGTTCATGTGTCAGTCTTGTGAGTTTGTGCAAACCATTTAGAGTTTTTTGGGAGAAATTTTGAGGTCTTATAAGCCCGAGAGTTGTGAGATTGGATAAACCTTTGGTTTTTGCATGCTAAGTGAGGGTTTCTTGGTGTAGCACACTAGAAGGTCTAAATCTGAAAATTAGTGTGAGATTTTGTTGTTTTGAATCAAAATTTAAGACTTTCCAATGAGTTTGGGTGTTTGACAAGTGTTTAAGAGGTAGTTTCTTTGGAAAATAAGGCTAATTGAGTGGCCTAGAATCAGGACAGTTTATTGGTTCTTAATGTTGAGTCAAAGTAACCCTATGGGATCTCTTGATGTGATGTTTAGGATATTGTGGTGAACCTTCATGGTGTTTGATAGGACACTATATGGCCTTCTCTAAAATATATCTTCATTGGTTGGTTAGTGGAGGCTACAAGCCTTAAGGAGGGTGTTTGAGTCAAGTTGAGGGACTTGTGTTATAAGGAGTTGTTCCCTGATTGAGTTTAGTCATTTTTAAGTTGGAGAGAGTCTTCTAACCACCTTGCTTGCATCATCCTATTCCTCCATATGCAAATGTAAGCAATAATCATTTGCATCCTAAAGGACCATTTTACAAACTTAATGCTAAGAATCATACAATTTCCAAAACTCTTTTATCATCAAATGTTATTATGATATAATAGAGGGCCTAAAATAGACTAAGCCAACCATGAAAATCTTTGATGTTCTTAAAAATTACCCATCTCATAGAGAAGCTTGAATTAAAAATTTGGGAAATTTAAATAGGAATAAAAGTAATTTTAAATAGAAAGAGAAGGTTGCATCCAAAATGGCTGCTCTTACGACCTTCTATAAAAGAAAATTAAAATTCCCACCTTTTCTGCTTAGTCTCATTTTTTTGGGAAGAACATACACAACTATTTAGTAGATTTGGGAGATTCAATGAATGTTATTCCTTATTAAATTTGTAATAAATTGAGAATATCACTAATGAAAACAAAAAATAATTTTAATATTCAATTGGAGAAAGAAAAGTTAAAGCGGTAGGGGAATTGATAGATTTCCATATATAGCTCACATATGATCTCGTGGTAAAAAAACATATTGACATTCAAGTAGTGGATATTCTATAGGTTTCTAGGATCCTCTTAAGTATAAATTGGTCTATATGTTTGAATGATTATTTTTCTACTAAATTTTATCATCTTTGGCTACCTTGGAAGAGAAACCCGATTCAAATAATAATTGAGATTGAACCTAATATTAAACATTTGATCACTAAATATAATCACCCTTAAGAAGTTGCATACACTAATATAGATCCTAATGTGTATAGGGTAGATGAGATCCTCACTTTTATTATTTTTTATAATGAGACTCAAGCTCACACTTATTCTTTTGGCCTAATTAAATTCATTAAAATTTTTTTTAATGATAAATCCATCATAGGAGAAAAGATATGCGCCCATGATTTGTTACTCCCTAATTAGTGTTTAATATATAATTAAGGACACTCACAACTATTTTACATGGTTTGTATGGAAGTTGTACATGTTCTTGAATCAAACATTGTTGATTCACCCCTTTCATTTTCTCATGGATAAATTTTAGAGTTATATTATCAAGTTTCTTCCAAATATATGTCATATTTAGATTCTATTGAAGCATAAATAACCTTTTTGGTGATGTATTATGGTCAAATCAATTATAGTCCAAAAAATTGACTGATTTGATCAACAAGAAAATTATTCTAGATGGGATGAAGAAGTTAATGAGGAACTCAAGATATTTTCAATTAGAAGGAGGTAACATTGCAAAAGAAATTTTTTATTTTGATTGTTCATTTGTTTAAGGAAACAATTTACCTTAGTCAAACCAAACATGTTTGAAATATTTTTAGTTTAGTTGTACCAAATATAACAAATATTAAATAGTATTGATAGAATAAGTTTATGATTGAAAAGGAATTAAACAAGACATTTATCCCATACCTAAAAATTAAAACCCATAAAAATTAAAATTTGGCATTACTACTTTGATAGGAGAAAGACTAGACCTCCTAGGATGCAGTCATCAATCTAAGAATAGGTCTAGGAATTTTTGAAACTATCATATCTGGATTTAAGGATTTAAATTAAGAAATAGAGTGGATTTGGGATAGAATTGATTAATCCAAAGGGAGACTATATCGTGGCTTCTTATAGGTTAAATTTTTTTACACAAATAATGTAGCTAAATATGATGCTTTGATACACAAACTTTTACTAGCACACAAGAAGACCATGGCATGATTATAGGTACAAGGAGATTCTAAATTGTTAGTGAATTAAATATAGATCCAATACTCATGTCATTAGAAAATAAAAACTACTTATATGAATCTAATTTGAAAATTTATTGAAAATTTTGATCCTTTTAATATTAAACTCATTCCTAGAAGAAACAATCACATCCAAGATGCATTATCTACTGCAATAAGTAACTTGAAGCCAATGAATTGATCTAAACTAAAGATATTCTATAGATAAATAGTCCCCATTTCATTAGTCCTATATAATGTCAAAATTTTCCAAGTTTTTGAAGATGACAAGCACATCCTAGAATTCATAAGTGATTCTAGAGTTTTTAAAGTTACAAGAGTTTTTAAAGTTACAATATTGGTGACTTTTCTTGAGACCCAATTGAAATAGATGAATAAGTTATAATCAAATTGAAGAAAAATAATTCCAAAATGAATGGTTTCTTTGGAGAGAATATTTGATTTAGATCCTAGATCCAAATAAAGGATACCTTTGAATTCAAAAGAATGTAAATATGATCCTTAAAATATGAGTAATGATAAGAAGGTAAAGCATGTTTTCATAGGAAAATCCTACTCATAAAGAGAAAGAAGGTATCATTACTACACTAATTAATTCTAAGGAATTTGTTTCCTAGGGTTGTGAAGATTTAAAAAAATTGGCACATCAATCATCACACATAACTTCCATTTAAAGCCACATTTTAAGCCCTTTAGATAGAATCAATGGCATGTTAATGCCTAATTAGAACTAAAGACAAAAAAATATTGAAGGTAAATAACATAGAAGATAATACAATATACACACAATACCTTAACCTAAAACCATTATTTCTCCTTAGATAGAGCTGAAGTAGAGTGCACCCTAGCTCCACTTGATTTTCTCTTTTAAATTTGTATTAATGGAAGAATGTGGTGGCTTATGAAACCAATAGCATGATAATATGATTGAGATGATAAGAGATCAAATGGATAGCATACAAATATAATAAATATGGATTAGGTATAAAATATAATAATGTAAGGCTATGGTAATAGAATATGCTAAAATAGAATGAGAGGCCTCTCATTTATAAAATTTCCTAGATGGAAATTAAGGTCCAAGATGGATTGGTTGATGGATGGCTAAGATTAATTGAGGATTAGGGTGTGGATTGAAGTTATATTCATGTGAAAATTTTCACATGAGGGATAATGGCTAGGTTTAGGAGGTGCATTAGGGCATATCATTATATGAATGGTTGAGATTTGGAGATGTAGTATGAAATGAATGGTTTAGATGAAAAGTTAGTTTTACTTTTGCATCATTTCACATGTTAGAGGATAAATATGGAAAGGATATTTGACAAATGATGTAAATTTTAGATTGTGATTCATGTGAGTGGATATAATGGCTAGGATTAAATGGACAAGAATTGAAGAATAAAGTGGAATTAAATATGTCATGTCTCTTTCTCTAGAAAAATAGTTACAAGGTAGAATCTAGGAATTCTATTGCATTCCTCTAGATGAGCTCATCTCAGTCTATGGTTTTGGATGTAGCATCTATAATGAAGATCTCATAACATATCTAGAACTCATAGGAAAAGAATCATCTACCAAAAAGATATTATCATTAGAAGATCATCAGCTTAGACTCACTATGCTAGGACAAAGTTGATTTTAAGAATCCTCCACATTCCTTTGTAGGAGCATGTTCAAGTGTGTGGTTTAGAACATATCACCTATGATTTCACTTGCACATCATATCCAAAACTAAATAAAGGATGATTGGGTAGTAGAAATATATCACTAATAGAAGGTGACTATGCTAGTCAACTGGCACCAACCCCTACAGACTTGAAGGATAAGACATTACAGGATCATGCAGAAGTAATGGTGAAGTTTTAGGAAGCTATAATGAGTAGGTAAAGCATTTGGATGGGTCCACATGAAGGCACAGGTCTATTCCAAAATAATCTACATTGTCCTTAAGGCTAACCTAATGTAGCATGTTAGGAATTCAAATTCTAGGCTTTGGCATTGATTGGGCTCAAGGCCAACCTATTCCTAAAAGAGGAATTTTAGCATATAAATGTAGGGAAACTAATTCATGCCATGAATTGAATTATTATGTCATTTTATTGTAAATTTGGGGTAGTTGTGTTTTATTTTCTTTTGTGGATGAAAACCCATAGGAGTTGTGTTCATTGGATGAAAACCTAGTGTTCACTAGGATCAAAGGATGAAACCCATTTGATTCTTGAGGGTATTCTCATTCAAGGATTGCATTTGAGCTTCAAAGATTCTATAAGAAAGTGATACTACTACTATTTGATATATGGAAGCAATTATAAATCATTCTAGATCATTGTTTGAATTGTAGTCAATATATTATATTTACATTCTAGATTTTTCCTCATATTTTGGACCAATATTTTTTGTTCATATTTTTCTATCTTTTAATTCCATCTGCAATTAGTATTTATTAAAACTATATGTTAGGGACATTATAGTAGTATTAGAGAAAGATTATTCTAGCTTGAAGGGTTTCCTAATGATTAATATTACCAAGTGAAAGGGAGATCAGGCTTTGAAGGAGAGAACTAAAGAAAGTGGGCCAGAAACCATGGAGGATGATGAAGCCAAATAAAATTTTGAGGAAATCATACAAGGGAAAATTTATATTGTTAGCATGTTCGGCTAGATGTTTTAGTGGATGTATACTAATGCAAGGAAGGAGAATGGTAGCATTAATAGAGTTGGTGCCTTTAGTGAATCAAGTGGTGGAAAGGGGAAGGAGAAGGTGATTTCTACACAAAGTTTCAAAATGGATTTAAGTAATAGGCCCCTTAAGCCCAAGTTCACTCAAAGAGTGGAAGAAGTGCCAAAGGAAGAAACTACCCTACAAGATGACATCTCAAGATCTTATGAGAAATATAGGGCTTTGGACCCTCCAATCAAAGGGATCTTATCTTTGAAATATTTCATAGTGATGAAGAAGAATAAGAGTAACTTAACATTCACCCCTCAAGCCAAAATAACTGGAGCACTCATTGGGGAAACTATCTATTTCCCCTTTTGATGGATCTGAGAAAATCATTGCTAGGGAATGGCTGCAAAAACTTGATATGTATTTGGCACTCAAGCTAATGTCTAAGGAATATGCCATAAAATTTCTACCCTAAATTTCAATGGAATCACTCATGATTGGTGGTACCATGGTCTAGTTACTTAAGGCCACAAATTGATCAAATCTTATAATGAATTCTAAATAAGACTAGATGAGATATTTGATAGGAGAGATCCAAAAGAAAATTTTAGAGAATTGGCTCGCCTCAAGAAAAAAAAAAGTGTGGAAGAATATGTTGCAAATTTCCAAGAGCTATCATTCATGGTAACTTAAATTTAAAGAGAAGAATTATAGTCCTATTCATTGAAGGCTTGGTAGAGCAACTCAAGGGCTTGGTGAAAGAATTTCACCCCTCAACACTTTTTGAGACTATCTAGAAAGAATTTGATCTAGATAATTTTATTCCTCAGTAGAAATAAAAACCTTAAGTATGGAATAAGCCAAAGGGGAATTCCAAAAAGAAGTCTTGGACTATTCAAAAATTGGCTCCCCTTGTCACACCTAAGAAGGGTGAAAATGAGACCAAGAATGAGCTCATAAGGAAGAATTTTTTTTTACCTTGTAGAGAACCATGGGTTCTAGGACACAAATATCTTAGAAAAGTGGAAGTCCACTATACAAAATTCATCTCTAACAAAGAATCAAAATTAGATGGGTTTGAAGAGTTTCATAATTTGGAAGATATCCCTCTGGAGGAGGAAGACAAGGAGAAGGACAATGGTAGTATTATATCCTCTCTATCCAATGCACATAGATACCATTCTTTCAAGGTCTAGAGAATCTTTGCTGAACAAAGAGTGATTATCCTGATTGATGGAAGAGCTACTCATAACTTCATTGATGAAGGACTTGTGAGAAGAAGGCCATATGCAAAGAATTTTGAAGGCGTCATTGTCACTATGGTGAATGGATATAATTTAACTTGCAAAGAGAAAGTCCAAAAGTTGGACATAACATTTGGAAATCATAAGGATTATGATGATTTCTATGTTATTGGTCTAGGTGAAATTGATGTGATTTTGGATTTCCAGTGGTTACATTCATTGGGTGAGTATACTAGAAATTGCCAAATGATGGAGCTCAAGTTCAAATCGAATGGAAAGGAATGGTGAATGGTGAATGGTGGTCTGCAAGTAATGGAAATGGAGGGAAATAGGTTCTCCAAAATGAAATGGAGGGATTTTGGGTGCTCTCTTCTATTTAAATGGGATTTCACCAATAATTTACTTTAAAAAGAAAGGGGAAAATGGGGTATAAAGCACCTATCTCCTACTATTTCATTAGGAAAAAGAGATCCCTTAAGCCAAGGTTGACTTTCATCCCTTAGGTGAGTCAACCTTGAAGAAGATCATGTTGTTTTCCTTATGATCTAGGATGGGGCAGATATGCTAAAACAACATTTTTGGGAGAAAGATAAAAATAGGAAATAAACCCAAAAATGCAATGCAACACATGAAATCACAAGATTAAACCTAATCTAACGGAACCTATATCTTTCAGAAATATTTGAGGTTAAGTATTTTCCACCTATTATCAAAATTTTATTGTTGAATGTCCTCTAGGACTCATTCACCCAAGGGCAAATGGGTCCTCGTAGGGATTTCTGAAATCACTTTCTGGGTCCTCTAGTCCTATGCCTAAACTCCTGAATTCTCTGGATTTCATAGTCGAAAAGTCATAAATAAATTCTAAAAATGAGTTTTTGTGGCTTGACTACAACTTTGACAACTTTTGCAACTTTTGACAACTTTTCCAATTTTTCTCTTTAATAGATCTTCATCCTTGTTCACCATAAGATCTACATAACACACACAAGAGGGAAAAATTGTTTGTTTTTGGTGAATGGTGATTTTCCTTGGTCAAATCCCATTTTAGTAATGAAACCTTAAATTGAAACAATGAAACATGAAAGGAATGATGAATGAACAAGTGTTATGTTGAAATTCACCAAAACCTTGATTTGTAACCCTTGAAGGACTACAACTTAGTATATCTCTCCAAGGTCTTGATCTTGCATGAATGGCTTGATTGATTATGTGATCTTGATAGCTTGAAACTTGACTTGAATGCTTGAAACCTACATCACAATGTTAGCTCCAAAAACATGCATGATGCTTGATAACTTTGACATGATGCTTGAAATCTCGATTGCTACAACAAATGCTTGAGAAATCTTCTCTTGAACACTTTTGACAATAATCTTTGCTATAATTTTTGTTCTCATGAATTTCTAGGATTTGAATTTTAAACAATTTTCTAATTTCTCAAATAATTAAACATTACAAGCCAACACTTAAAACTTGAATTTAGGACCTTAAGATATTACCAAAAATATGTTTAAAATTTGAAATTGTGATCTTAAGGGGAACCCATTCTCCCAAGGGAGAATGGGTCCTGACCTAAATAATCAAGACCTATTCATTTCCTAGTGTTAAAAATAATAAATGCATTAATTAAATTATAATTCCCCTTTCAAAAATTATAATTAATAGGCTTTTAAATGAAAAGTAGGTCCAATTAGAGGCTTAATTAAGTCCAATCAATTAAGGGACCCAAACATAGTGTGAAAATGTAAAGGAATACATTTTCTAACACTACAATAGTATCAACTAGGCGAATGGAAAGGATCTTCTAGAAGAACCAAGTTGCCTAGTCTACTAGTTGTTTGGTGATTTCAAAGGACACTTCTAAAGGTAAGAATGGTCAAGTTAATATTGATATATAGAATATTTTGTATAAGAATAGTTTGGCTTCCAGTGATATGCCTCCTAGACTGTCACCAAATAAAGGTTTCCATCATATCATAGAGATTGAACTAGGATCAAAGCCAGTTATGATCACTCCTTACCACCATCCCTGGATGTATAAGGAGATAGATAAATCAATAAATGAGCTTTTGGATATGGTCTATATCAGACTAAGCTCTATCCCTTTCACATCTTATGTGGTGTTGGTAAAGAAGAGGGATGGTACTTTACAGATGTGCATACACTATCAAGAATTAAACAAGAAGACCATTAAGAACCGATACCCCATACTATGGAGAGTTGAACTGATAGATGAACTAAATTTTGTGGTTTAATTCTCAAAGATTGATTTGAGATCTATATGCCACCAGATCTAAATGAGGGAAGAAGATATTAAGAATACTACTTTCTTGTATCATTATGGAAATTTTTTAGTTCCTGGTTATGCCCTTCGGTCTCACTAATGCTCTGGTAACTTTACAATCATACATTAATCATGTTTTTGGTAAGCACTTGAGGAAGTTTTTGTTGGTTTACTTTGATGATATTTTGTTCTATAGCAAAACATGGGAAGAACATTTGAAGCGTTTGGATATTGTCTTGGGAATTCTCGAGCAACAATCCCTCTTTGCAAAGATATCCAAATGTGAATTTGGGTCGACAAAAATATTGTATTTGGGACATGTCATAAGTTCTAAAGGAGTTCAAGTTGATCAACAAAGGATCCAAGTCATCCTAGACTGGCTAGCTCCTACAAACTTGTCTCAGCTAAGAGGCTTCTTTGGAATGTGTAGGTACTATCGGAGGTTTTTTAGAGGATTGTCTCAATATATGACACCTCTCACCAATTTTACTAAAGTAGGAGCCTTTAAATGGATAGCCAAATAATAAAGGACCATTTAGAAGTTGAAAGAGGTAATGAGCTCTTGTCCAATTCTCGCAATTCTTGATTTTCACTTCTTTTTGTTATAGAATATGATGCTTCTAGTGAAAGGATTGGAGCTATTCTCTCTAAGAGAGGACACCCCATAGAATTTAAAAGTAATAAATTGAGAGACCATGAAAAAGGATTTTCCATATATGATAAGGAGATGCTAGCTAAAATGCATGCTTTAGAGAAATTCCAGTAATACCTAGTGTGCAGCAGATTTGTGGTCAAGATAGACCATAACAATTTGAAATTCTTCCTACGCCAACAAAATTTGAATGATGGGTAGGAAAAATGGGTTAGAAAACTACAAGAATATTATTTTAATATTGAATATATCAAAGGAAAGAAGAATACTATGGTGGATGCACTCTCTAGGAGACCTACACTATGCCATGTGTCCATCACATCAGCTAATTGGAAGGATTCCATCATGGAGGAGTATGCTAAAGACCCTTTTTCTACTAGTATCTAGGAAGGTGTAGAGAATGATGTCTAGAATGTGGTGGAGGAAGGCCCAATATTATTCAAAAATAGGGTATTCTTGGTTCTGGTATCTAACATAATGGAGAAGATATTGGAGGCTTATCAAAAATTTCCTATAGTAAGGAATCCAAGATTCTACAAAACTTACCAAAAGATTAGGGAAAGGTTTTATTGGAAGGGACTTAAGGAGGATGTTCTCTCACACATCCAATAATGCATAACATGCTAGAAAAAAAGGGGGAACAAAATTTTCTAGTCAAATTACTACAACCTCTTCCCATTTCAGAGCATGAATGGGAAAGTATCTCCATGGATTTCATCACTAGATTACCCAAAGTGCAATGAAAGGACTATATATATGTAGTGTATAAATTGACCAAGTATTCTCATTTCGTTTCCATCTTCATTGACTACAAAGCTCCACAAGTTGTAGAACTATTTTTCAAGGAAGTTCTCTGGTTACATGGATTACCCAAGAATATAGTCAGTCACAAAGATAGTTGTTTCCTCAACACTTTTTGGAAATAGTGGTTCTATCTACCAAGCACCAAAGTCACCCCCAAAACAATTTATCATTCACAAACTGATGGGCAATCTAAAATTGTAAACAAGTGGTTAGAAGGATACTTAAGGAATTATGTCACCAATCAATAGCTAACCTAGATGAAATGGCTACATTTGGGAGAATATTGCTACAACACAACTCATCACATGTTTATTGGCATGTCCCCATTCAAAGCCTTCTATGGATGTGATGTATTAACCTTTGTAGAAGTAGTCCTCATAGACAATAGAGTTCCAATAGCAAGTGATTTAGTTATTCAAAGTCAAGACATCTTGAGAACTCTCAAGAGTCATCTACAAGTTGCCAAGAATTAGCAAAAGATCTATACAGATAAAAAGAGACTCCAAAGAGAATTTGAGGTAGGAGATATGGTGTTTATTATACTATAGCCATATAGATATGTTAAAAAAACAAATTCATTGATGTCAACACTTGAGGATACTGTTGGAATTTGTTGTTATTGATGTCAACATTTATTGTTGGTTGTCTTTGGTTTCAACACTTGATGAAGATTGTTATATGTTTGGAAGTGGTTGATGAGCTTGTTTTCAGTAGTTGATGATAACACTTGGTGAATTTTTTGCGGTCAGAATTGTTGTCAGCACTTGAGAAGTAAGGGATATTTTTGGCATTTGATGTCCTTGATGTCAAGTACTTGGTAAAAGATTGTAGTAGTGTTTGTTGCTTAGTATTGGTTGTCATTGTTGATAACATTCAAGTTGGATTAACATTGATGTATGGAGATGCTTGTTGAAGTTCATCATTGGATGTCATGCCTTACTGAAGTTCATGGTTGGATGCCATTCCTTATGTGATGTTTACTAAATTTCATGATTGGACATGTCATGTCTTATCTAAGAAGTATTGTATGATTTTTGTCAGCAGCGTTGGTTTCAAAATGATATATTAAGATGAGGATTAGAAGCATTATAATTATTGCTAATAGTGGAGAGATGTTGATGAAATCCTATAGTATGTCTTATGCCCTCTCTTGATGTTCCTGATGAAGCATGTGATTCTAGAAGAAATTTTTTGCCTACACAAGTTGCTTATGGTTTTGTTCCTAGATTTTATATTGAAGTATATTTGGGAGAATGATCTACATTCCTTTGATGTTAAAGATATGGTCTTGAAGTTTGGGATTAAAAGTTAGTTTTTTGTGCATTTTGTGCTCCTATTTTTTTAGGTCACTAGTGTTGTTGAGGAGATTTTTGTGAATTGCAAAAGGTTGGTAGTGTTGTTGGTTGTCTGGACTGGTCCATAAAATTCTCTACATTTATCTGCATTGATCTCTCTTCTCCTATGGTTTGGTGAATTTTTTCTCAATGTTTGTGTAGTATCTCATTCCAATTTCATGTATTGAAGTGGTCCACAAGTTTATTTTTTAATTTTATATCTCATGATTAAGCATTCTATATTTCTGGGATGAAGTATTTTGTTCTTGTTTGGTTTGTGGTGGTTGCTAGTGGCATGACTATAAGAAATAAGTTTTTCGAAATATTGTTGATGTTCATGGAACATCCCCGTGTGATTTGCATGTTGCTGATTGGCCACCTTGGTGATGCATTGTGTCTTGAGTTGGTTGTCTAGGTTATTTATGGATATCTAGCTGATAGTGTTTGTTCTTTTTCTTACACCATGTGCTTGGGTGTCTACACCAAAAATTGAAGACATGTTAAGTTTTTTTGGGTCTTGATCTATCTTCGTTAGAATCACATTGAGTTAATTCAATTGCAAGAATGCTTTTGAGTCAACAAGTTATGTGCTTCATGTTTCATCTACACGTTTCCTTTTTGTTGGCTTAGTTTGATGTGTGCCAACATGTGAATTTTTTTAGATCACATTGGAAGATATATTTTGTTTTTGGTCCTCTCTATCTTCAAGATGGCACCACATTATGCTTTGGTGGCAGACTTGTTGAATTCATTGTTTATCTTCTTCCTAGCTAACCTAATTGAAGTTTTGAAGCATTGTAGTTGATATAAATGCAAGATTATTTCAGATACAACAATGTGGATAAGTGTACAAGTGTGCAAACAAGAAAGCATGGATTGTATTTTAAGATCTTGCAAAATAAGTTTGGATGTGTGAAAGATAGAATTAAATGTGTTATAATGCCTTGGTTAGTAGAGTGTTATGTTGAAAAACATTGTAATCTCTCTCTAAATCTTTGTATTTTTCTCTAAGATATGAATCTCATCAGGTCCTTGTATCTTTCTCCTAAAGTTGTGTTTTCTTTAGTTCATTAATTCCTTTATATCTTGTGTTGAGGTAGTGCACCTTGGTCTACAAGTCCTTTGTGGAAATGAGCCTTTATATTGTGAGTTAACTCTCACCGTGATTTTCCCTCATTGGGTTTTCCACATAAATTTGGTCTCATTTTGTGCATGTGTGTTTTTGTCTCTTTTATCATTGATGTTGATATAATTAGAGTTAGAATTGATATATCTTTGGTTGTTGAATTTGTTGAAGCCTTATACTTTTATATCCTTGTCTACTACTATTCTATCTAAGAGTTTTGGTTCAGTTAAGTGCTAAAAAGTTCATGTTTTAGAAGGTTTTAAGTTTTTGAGTAGAATGATTCACCCCCCTCTCAATCTCTGAGTGTGTTCAACAATTGGTCTCATAGCCAAGTTTCTTTGTACAAGCTTAATAGCTTGAGGAAAAGATCCAATATGGCACATGATGGTTCATACAAGGGTCCTAGGTTTGATGGAACTAATTATTCTTTCTAGAAACTAAGAATGTAAGGCCACCTAAACTCTTGAGGATTTGGTGTGTGGCAATCAATAAAAGATGGTTATGTTGCTCCTACTACTCCTCTAACATATCCAACTAAAATCAGGCTATATGAATGCAATGCCAAGGATAAGAATTATCTCTTATGTGAATTGGTTGATTCTAAGCTTTTGAAAGTGATGAACTACAATTCTACTAAATATTTCTGGGGAAAGCTCAATAATATCTATGAAGGTGATACAAAAGTGAAGTAAGCCAAGATGAAGATCTTTAAAGGTAGATTTGAGACTTTGAATATGACATAAGGTGAATAAATTGCAAGTTATATGCTTTGGGTACAAGAAATTGTCTTTGACGTCTCCAATCTTGGTGGAGAAGTAAAATAAAGTGAAATTATCAAGAAGGTTTTGAGGTCTCTCCCAAAATATTATAGTCATAAAGTTTCTACCATTGAAGATTCTAAGGACTTGGATCAGTAATTAGTTGATGAAATGTTTCGTGCTCTTATTTCCTTTGAGATGAGATAATTTGACAAGGATGTTCCAAAAGGGGAAGCTTCTTTCAAAGCTAACAAAAAGATTGAAGATGCATATGTTGACCAAAATGATGACTTTGATTACTTAGTTGACGAAAAATTTATGAGAAGGTTGAAGATATTGAATGAATAAGATAACTGAGAGAGGGGGTGAATCAGTTTGATCTTATCAAAACATCAAAACCCTCATTAACATTCATATCCACATGCATTCATTAAACCCTTAATCTTTTATGATGAATTAGCTAAAATAAAATAACATAAACTAAAACAACTTTAACACCACATAGAAGACAACACTATATTTACATGGAAAACCCAAGGAGGGAAAAACCATGGTGAGGATTAGCTCATAATATAAGTAATTACAAAATTGGTTACAAGGGATCACTGCAAAAATAGGACACACTATTCAGAGCTCATAGCCAAGGCTCAATACTGGAATGAAAATAAGATAGAGAAGAAATGTTACATGGAAAACATGACCTCAATCCAACAGAAAATCCACCACAATAGCTCCAACACCTTCACAGTCTATATCAATGATTGTAGACACCTTCTACTCACTACATCCAGTAATCCAATGCTTGAAATTTTGCATTGCTCTACTCAATTTAACATCACTCACATCATACACTTTGCACACTCATCTATTTTAACCTCCTTCAAAAATTCAACGCATACTTATATCGATCTCAACCTTGAAACCCTTTCCAAGGTCAAAAGTGCACCTCAAACATGCAAATTCAAATTAGGTTGATGCTAGAACACTTCCATGGTGAGTAGAAGTGAATGAAAACCACATCTAAAATTAATTGGGACCCAAATCAACAATACCACTTAAACACACACTACCAAAAACAATATTTATCCTTTGCATGTAGTGTAAACACCGGATTGGTCGCTACCCATGCAAACACCATTAATCAATTAGGTACACCCTTCATCAAATTAAAAGATGACTTGTAAACCACACATCATATTTGAACATGATCTAAAATATTCCTCAAAAACCCTAAAATTCATCAAACTCGTTCCCATCAACTTCCACCTAAAGAATGTACAAACCTAGTACACTTAAACAACTTTACCAAACACTGTTACTTGAAAACTTATCTTCTGAAGCACCAAACATCAAGTCCTCTTGAATGAGGTAAACCTAAAGCACAACTACAGATAAATTCAAAGAAAAAAAAATTATCCCAGACACATCTATAATGCACAATCATACACTGGTGAACACAACTTTTACTGTACGATGATCAAGCATACCATCTCTTGAATATAACATCTTTGAAAATATCTCACCAAAATGTCTGAATCGCATAGGTAGATCTTCAACCTAGAAGAAATTCAAGGAAAAACTAGAACACGTCTCTAAAACCCATAACAACACTTCAACACACTATTTCCTCCTTTTATCAAATTCTCTCAAAAGTCCTTTGAAACCAAAAACCAGAGACACATCCACAACATCTTCAACACTACCACAACCATATACAAAATCTTATCAAAGTAACATCATAGGTTAACACCATTAGCTTAATTGATGACAACATAATGCAACAAATCAAAGTATAGACAACACCAATTGTTCATCACCAATCTCTGTCAACACATACAATTGACACCAATGCTAACACAAGCTTGTTGACATCAATTACAACACCAATTTGCACATACTTGCAATATAAATTCCCCTATAAAGAATTTGATGAGGGTAACAAAAGAGATAAGGTTAAAAAGGGTCTTTATTCCAAAGAGAGAAATGGTTCTTGTGAAGAGAATGATTCAAACGAAAAAACCATCTTTATGGCCTTCAATGCTAATAACAAAAAGTGAAATGTTGAAAAATGTAAGGAGTCTAGCTCCTTGAGTGATGAAGATTTGTTTTCTTGTAATCTGGATCTAGAATCAATGGAAATTGAAGGTTGGGACTTCAATTTAGATGATTGGTAAATAGGTTTTGAAGGAAAACTTTGGTCTACTCTAGAAGACCTGAATGAAGCAAGGGTGCTAAATCAAAAATATGAGAGCTTTCTTGAAAAAACTAAGAAACTGACAAATTGAAAGCCAAAGTAGAAGATGGTAAAGAATGTGAAATAAAACTAAAAAAGGTAGAAGGTATGATCTTTGTTTTAAAAGAAAAGGTTGAAGAAGGAAAGAGAATTGAAGATTGCTTGAATTTCAAGATCAATGAAAAAATAACTAAATGCTTAAAACTTGGTCAAGAAATTATCACTCTAAGGAATACCCTAAAAAGAGAAAAAGAATAAATTGATAAAGGGGATAATTTTGGTCCTTAGGATAACTCCAAATGAATTGGAAGGCTTGAAACAAAGGAGGAGAAAGCTTGCACTAAAGACTCTAAGAAGAATGGATCTAGAGATGCAAAGACTATTCAAAGTGGCAAGAAAGAAGGTGGATCTAATTCTGACCAAAATCAAAAAATATTTAGAAGTCCTCCAACTACAAGGCAACATGCTCCTACTAGGTTCAATCAATATTTTCAAGCTTACTTTTTTTCTTACAATAAATTTGGACATAAGGTTGTTGATTGTAGAGTTAGACAAGGAAGGAATGATAAAATGAGTAGAAGATCATTTGTGCCTCAAAGAAACAATGCTATTTCATTTCATGGATATTGCTATGCTTGCAACAATTTTGGTCATAAAAGCTACTAAGTGCAGATCTAAAATGAAGAGGAACAACTTTGTTCTGGAGTAGAATATTGTGCACTACAAATGCAATAAGATGGGACATAAATAAAATTATTATAGAAGTGGTTTTGTAAAACCACCAGTTCAAAAAGGGGGTGAAACCCTTAATCAACAAAGGAAGGGAAATGAAAAGGTCTAAAAGGAAGAAAAAATGCAAGGAAATGAGAAGGGTGATTCTTCACTTGTGCACTCTACACAAGACTCTAAGACAAACTAAGATAGAGAATCATCTCAAGAAGAGATTTTATTTGTAGAAATTTTATCCTCTCAATGAGACCAAATGCTGAAGACTTCAACATAAAAGAATAATTGGATTAGAATAGATAGTGTGTAGGCCTATGGTGCAAGGATAAGCCTTTGTTGAAGGTTCTAGTGCAAGAAGAAGGTGTGTGGAGGTTGGTACACATGTTTTGATCAAGTATAATTCCAAGTTGGTGTACTACACATAAATATAAGGTTTAGAAGGATAAGTTTCATAAGTTTTCCAAGGCAGACACTTTATATATTCTAAGGTTGAATCATGATATATTTTGGTTCAATTTCCTCCATAGTGTAAGATTTGATCTTACAGTTCAAAAGATGAGTTAATCAAGATGTGAAGGTGTTATATCCAATTTTTCATATATTTACACCTTCTATAGTAAAATCAGTAAGTAACAGATGTTTTATCTATGCTCTAGTAGAATAAGGTAAGGTTGAAGGCTTGTTGGAATGCTCTATATTCTAGATGTCTCTCTATTGTATAGAACAAATATTTGGGTACTTGTACAGATTGGTGTAAGATCATGTTATATAAGTCTATGTGGAAATTTTGCATGCCTTAGGGTTGGTATGATATATGTTGTATGTTTGATTGCTAGATTTCAAGCTAATCCTAAGTGATCTCATGAAAATACTATGAAAAGAATATTCAAATATTTGAAAGGAACTCTAGATTATGGCTTGTGGTATAAAAAGGATGATAACTTATCTTTGAGTACCTATATTGTTGTTGACTGGGTTGGTTGTGTGGATGACCTCAAAAGTACAAGTGGAAGTGCATTATTTTTGGGAAATAGATTGTTCTCTTAGTTTAGTAAAAAGAAAGACTCAACGTCTTTATCCACAAAAGAATCTTAATACATTGCTACAACATCTTGTTTCATGCAAGTGTTTTGTATTGTAAAGACCCAATCCATTATTCCAAAAACAAACGTCACAATTTTTTCTTCTATGTTATTATTATTTTCCTTTAGTTTTTAAGTGTTTAATCAATTGTATACTTAGTAACTCATCTATCTATCAAAAAATATAGGCATCCATCCATCAAAAACTGGGAATCTAACCATAAAAAAAGGATAGGCATCAATCTATCAAAAAGAATAGGCATCCATCCATCAAGTAGGATGGGAATCCATCTATCCATTAAATGGGATGGGAATCCATCCATCAAACAAGATAGGTATGATGCTTTGGATAGAGAATTTATATTCATATGAATTACTCTCTAAAGACTACATTTCCTAAAAAAAATTCACCGAGGTCCATCTTTAAGAACTTGATTCCCACCTTGGAATTTTGGCCTAAGCCTCACAGGGAAATCAAGCATTCCATTCGAGTATACAAGGAATATATTTTATCTTGATATTACATTAGGGTATTCTTCCCTTCCCTTGAATTGATAATTTCTTTGATTGAATAAATTTTGTATAATTAATTGAGTTAGCATTATCTTTCTTAGACATTCCCTAAACCCCATCCCTGAATACCTAAGTACTAGGAACATCCTTCATTTCCCAAACTACCTACATATCCTACATTTGAATGGGATCAAGGCATAAAATATGTAGTTATGTTTTCTACTCTAAGTTTCATGTGAATTTTTATGTGGGTATGCAGCCATTTCTAGGGCCCCTTTTTCCCCAAACAGTTCCTCTTCAACTTACCCATGAAGAGAATCAATAAGCATAAGTAAATAGTCTCCATGACTATTACTTGTTTCCTAAACACCTAAAATTTGGTTCCTAAATTAACGTCTCCCTTGAAACTGTTAAAAAAAAAATCTTTTAAATAAAATAAAGAATATTAAATAAATTCCATCGAATCCTATAATAGGATTGACTAGGTTTGAACTAGTGGATTTATGTTCATTTGAAATTATCATTTTATATTATCGATCCAAGAGAGATTACCCATCCCTTGGATTTTCATATCATCAATGTTCCTTATTTCTCCTTGTGATCAGGTGAAAACATGGTCCCAAAAATGAGCAGCAACACAAAACATGTAAGGAACCACCTAAACACCTAACACCTCAAGATTGGGAAAATGATTAGCTTAACAAAACAAAATGGAACATTTTACCTTGTTGATTTGTTCTTTTGGTTGGCCCTTCGATTTTTGACGTGATATATGCTCCTCTTGATGGAAAAATATGTATGATTGAGATGCAATATGGATGGAAAATAGGTGAGAATGGATGCAAGTGAAAGTATTTGGCTAAGTATGGCTAAAGTGAAAATTTTGAAAGAGTTTGGTTAGCACAATGATCTCTCAAAATGAGAGAAAAGAGAGGGTATTTATGGAGAATTTTGAATTCTTTAAAGAAATGGACGGTTGAGATTAAACCAACAAGGCCATGATGTAGGGCTATGGTGAGTTGAAAACTCACAAGCCCTCACATCTTGACATGTGGCATGTGAAATAGCTTGAAAAAGATGATGTGGACATGACATGGATGTACTACATAGTACTTTGGGATTTGGACAAAATCTCCTCATAAAGGAGGTCCTTGTCCACATGTGGGTGAGAGGACATGTGAGGAATTAAAAATTCCTCAAATATCCACATGGGAATGAGAGAAAGAATTTAAAATTCTTTGAAATGCATTGGGGGATTAAATGTGAATTAAAAATTCACATGGGGAAAGGGGTGCCTTCTCCAAAGGAGAAAGCATTTAATAGGGTTGACTTAGAACACATTCCATAAATGACATGGAGATTAGGTTGACCTAATTAAGTGATTAAGGTTGTGCAAGTACTTGATTAGACAAATTAATGATATATTAGAGGCAAGTGGGAGATTATGGAGGATGCGACCCTAATGATGATTAGGGGTGTGCACATCCTAACCATAAATTAATTATGATTAGAAGAGGGTTAGATGGTTAAGAGAGATTAGAGGCCAACTTGCAAAAGTTGGAGGATGTGACACATCCTAATCAAGGATTAGGCATGTGCACATCCCTAATGATAAGATTAGGAGAATAATTAGGATTAAGAAATGGATGTGACATGTGAGGAATTAAATAAATGTCATATTTATTTAATTCATTTGATGAAAAGGAGGATTAAAGAGATAAGGTATTTATTTATTAATTAAATACCTTAGAGATTTGGCAAAATTAAGGATATTAATTAAATAATAGTGATATTACTTAATTAATGCAAATAAGGGGATGCTTAGGCAAAAGGGGATAAATTTGGATAAATTAAGTGTCCAAATTTAGGTGTCTACACTCCCCAATGATTTAAAGGGATGATGCCATAGACATTGTTGTTGCAACTTTGTTAGGCTATAAGTGTAGTAGCTCAAGCACAATGGTATTACCCATAAACATGAGCCAAAGAAAAATTTGATACCAAACGTTGTTGGTTTTTTGTTTCAACTCTTGAATAAATATTTTTAACTAAGAAATAAAATATTAATTAATCACCTCTTGCAAGGTAAAATGATTTTTGGAAAGGAATAAACACTATTTTATACTATTTTTACCATTACTATTGTAAAATAAATCAAGGAAATATTGAATTATAAATTTAAATTGAGACACTAATCTACTTTGTAAAAATAATAGCTTCCTTTCCACTTTTTGATAACCTAGATCCTAGTACAAGAGAGGTTGGAGGATATAGTGTATAGGAATTACAAGTATTAATTAATTCAACATCTAATTAGAAGGTAAATCTAAGAAAAATAAACAACTTCCTTTCCACTTTCTAATCACCAAGATCCCAGTACATGCGAGGTGAGAGCATACAGTGTATGAGAATTACAATCATTAATTAATTCAATCATCTATTAGAAAGTGAAACCAACTACAAGATGTTAATCGACCTTGGATCAAGGTATCTCTAATTACTTAAAAATGAATACAATTAGGTATCACTAATTTGCAAAATACGGGATTTAACATAGTATTAATTATTTGATGATTATCCTTTCTAAGAAAGTTGACTAACATTAACAAAAATAAATTAAGACAATATTGATCACTTAATAGAAACTGGATTACTTTCTTAAGATAATCTTTGATAAATGAATATACAAATATTAACATTAAATTGTTCACAATTCTATTTACAAAAGTAATTAAGTTAAGATAATAATAATTGTTTAAGAAATAGTAACTATATCACTTTTTGGAGCTCACTAATTTACTTTTTGTAAGGAAGCTAAGTAGTGAAACAACTTCCTACACTAACCTCGAGAAGAGAATAATGCAAAAAATTTACAAATCTTTAATAGTTACAAAAACTTGAACAAAAATAAACACAAATATCATGCATACCACAACATAGTGATTTATGTAGGGAAAACCCTTTTGAGAGAAAAAAAACCCAAACTCCAAAAGTTTCCCAATATATTATTCAAAAATCAAATGATTATAATATACTTGCAAAGCAAGCTTCTCATAGGAGTATCACCACTGGAGATTAAGAGACTACGATTGCTATCAGAATCTCTGAACACACCACCGTCTACATACATCCCACTTGCTTATAACAAGCTTTTTGGAACCTTATAGAATTAGGGTTTTACAAGGTCATTTTTCATTTGTGTCAGTTTGTGAAAAAACAAAAAAAATGAAAAAAAAAATTGAGGCATTGTCCCGAACTCCACATCTTGTTATGATTGTCTTGTATTTACATAATTAGTCGCCACATACCAACATCCATCCTATCAATAAATCGTATATAATTGCAAGGTTGAGACACATTTTCCCAACACTTTTCACAAAAATAAATAAATAAATAGGCAAATAAATTAAAGTATCTTTTTCTTTTTTTTTGAGAAATAAATACTAATAAATGTAAGAATAAATAAATCAAGACTTTGAGAAATAGAAACTAATTTACTTTCATTGAAATTACTAATTTACTTTTGCAAAAAAAAAAAAATAACTAATTACTTTTAAAACATTAATTAAGACAAGCCTAATTATTCAAAGTAAAACATTAATTGCTTTTGCAAACTAAAATATTAAGCTATCAAAAACTAAGCTCACAATAAAATCATTTGAAATTAAAAAATAATTTAATTAATTGCGTGTGATAAGTTATTAAATTATAGATAATAAAATTCAAGGTGAAAAACACATAAATCTTTTAATCCATCATTTGATAGAGAAAAATCAAGATGCTTGTTTTATTGCTTTAAATGTTAAAGAAAAATAATAATAATAATTTAACTAATTGTTTGACACTTTTTAAAAAAATGGAAATCAAGTTTAAATCCTTTGAGATAAATCCAAATCTTTTGAAATAATTGTAATTATTTTTTTAAAAATCTTAATAATAATTACCAATCTTTCGTAATATTAAAGTACTTCTTTTTAAAGAATTGTATAGGTCAGTTAAATCTAACAAAAGTAATAAAGAAAAACAAGGTTAAATTATGAAATCAAACAACATGATTTGATGTTTCTAACACTTGCATAAATTGAAACCTTCTAATTAAATAGTTGTTTAATAAATTTATTGATTATATTTATTAAATAAATCTTTACTATGAAAAGATTAACTAAGTTCTAAGACTTTCCTTAAACATTTTATAACAATAATTAATCCTACTAATCACATTTAAAAATAAATTTTATTTTACTAATAATTAATATAAATATGTGATTAATTAAAATCATATAATATAAATATTTTTTGTTTTGAAAATAATTTATATAAATAGTTTTAATTATATAATTTTTACATTTATTATTTTTACTAAAATTTTAATATTATTTAGATAAATATTTTTAATTAACTAAATATAAAATGTGTATTTCATTTATATTAAAAAATAAATAAATTAAATTTTAAAATAATTTAAATTTTAATTAAAATAAAATAAAAATATATTTTTTATATATTTTTAAAGTCCCATTTAAGGGAGTTGTGATCTCCATAAAAGGAGTCACAACCTCTTTCATGTGCCCATGACCTGCTTACGAGGTCACGGCCTATGCAGGTCCTGACCTGTGTAAGCACGTCACGACCCCTTAAATTTTATTTTATTTTAATAAAAAAATTAATATTAAATTAAATTTTAATACATATTAAATTTATATATATTTTAAAAAACAATTTGTTGAATAATTTAATTATTATTATATATTTATTTCAGAAATAGAGAATTAAAATTTTAAAGGAAAAGAGAAAAAAATGGTTAAAAAAAATTAATTAATTGTGAAATTAATTGAATTAAAATTCTTTTAAGAAAAATAAGTTTAAAAGCATTTTTTGTTTAATCAATAAATTATTTTTATAAAGGAAGGAAAAAAATTTAAGACTTAAATTGTGGTATGAAATATAATGGTGAAGATATATGTATTTTTCAAAAAAATATATATATTTTTCCTTCTTCAAAGAAAGTTTTTTTATAAGGGAGTTATGAAGAACATACCTGAAACGCAAAGTTCTTTCATCCTTCTTTTTTGATCCAATCTTTAGCTTAAGCACCTACCTCAGTCAATTTAGCACTTTCTTCTACCTCCTTCTATTCCTTGTCCTTTCCCACTTTGCTTTTCAAGAAGTTGTTACTCTTAGAATTTCATGCAAAATTTCAATAAGTTTAGGATGATAATGGCTAAAACGATTCTGAAGTTTCATGGTCCTTTTTGAAAGAGGTTGAAGGGTTGTATTTATAGGAGATGTATGCTTGATCGGCCGTCAATATTTTGAAAATAATATTTTAATTCAATTTCCTAAGGCTTTGTAGGTAATTATCTTGGTGAGGTAATTTGAAAAGTTACATTAAGTTAAATATTAAATAATTGCCCTTTTTTATTATTTTGTTGCAATTTTGGGGTGTGGACACAATTTATGGGGATTTTGAAAATTATCTAATATTGAAAAAAATTGGAAATAAATATTCTTGGTAGTGGATTTGGAGGGATTTATAAGTTTGAGGTATGCATTTAAAACTTCCTAAAAGCATTCACGAAAAAGTGGGCACCCAAGGTGAGTTGGCAGGAGTTACATTGGAAACTACCCTAAAATCTAGGAATGGACTCCAATTTTGGCAATTTTAGTGGGAGTGGGTTTACGAATGCATTTTTAATATTTTGGAATGTTTTTGGAATTGATTTTTAGAAGTTTCCTCCCAACTTGGTCATGGATTTTTGTTGGAGATGCTTTGGAAGCCTATTTTTGAAGATTACAGACAATTTGGACTTGGTTTTGGTAGCCATTCTTGGCTAGATTGTGTAGGTTGTTGTTGTAGGTGTGGAATTTCTTGGAGAAGGTGGAAAGGATGTTTGGTTTCAATTTTGAAGGTGTGTGAACAGCAGCAAATAGATTTGAAATTTGTTTCTTTATTGCAGCAAGAACTTCTCATTGAAGATTGCATATTAAAAGAGCTAGAAGCTACAGTAAGGGAATAGATTGAAGGAGGTCAATTTGTGATTGATATTTGTTGTTTGTAATAGACTTATATCAGCATTATTTTAGGTTTTAATGGTTTATATCAGCCCATATGGCTGTATATGATGTATTTTTATTTTGGTAATGATTTCCATGTAATATGAAGAAAAGTTGAATACTAATGAATCAGACTGTTTGCAGATTTTTTTGTGTTATTTCAAAACAAAATTGAGTTGAATCTTATGTTGTTGGGAGTTTGTGATTGAGGGTTGGATATTACTACATCAGTGGTATCAAAGCAGGCACTGAATGTGAGGTAGTTTGCACCAGGACTTGTGGTGTGTGTGTAATTTGCATGTAGACAGATCGTTAGACATGAGGCAGTCAATACTTGAGAGGATGGGATGGTCATGAGGAGGTTCGTAAGATTTTTTTTTTTGGAACAATATTGGGAAGAAGTGGAAAATAGGAAGTACCATGAAGAATTTGAAAAGCTCAAGGATGAAGTAGATGTATTGAAAAAGATGGTTGAGGACATGAGAGCATGGGATGAGAGATACGAGAAGAAGAATGTTTTTATAAAAAAAGACAATAAAGAGAATATTAGAAAGAAAGAATTTTGTAGCCCTTTGGTAGGGGTTGAATGTAAGGAAAAATATGTGGGGGCAGCCCATACAAATGGAGAAGATAAAGAGGTACAAGTTTCAGCGATAGCATGCGAATGAAGTGCATTATGTGAAGTGGATGAAGAAGGTTTACAATAAAAAATTGTGAACATGGATGGTCCTAAGTTTGATGAGCAGGTTGGAGAGGAAGATGAAGATGATTTCTTGTTTAAAGAAGAGATGCAAAGAATCAACAAGTTGTTGGAAGGAGAATTAATGGGAAAATAGGAAGAGGAGTTTGCAAAAAAATTCATTGGAGATGAGAAGATGGATGTTGCAACGAAGAATGAGGAAAAGGATGTTGGGGAAGCTAAAAAGAATGAGGTAGATTTTTATTTTGAATTTAGTTTTAATGATTCTATACCTTCTTTGGTGACTATAGAAGAGGATGCCAAGCAAGAAGAGAGTATGTAGATGGAAATTTCTAATTTCCATGGAGTAGCAATTGCATATTTGTGTAAGGATATAGTGGATTTTGATTGTTATTTGGATAATACATATTTGGATGTAGAATTTGTAGAGGATGTTGTAGGTGAAACTTGGTGGAGGTGGTCGATTTATGGTGGGTTGAATCCCACAAAAGCATAGAGGAGAATGTATGGTATTAGGAGGAGGATGGTACATGGTGGATACAAGTCCATGAGAGGAAAGGTGAATGGAGTGCAAAGTTGTCAGAGAAGGAGGTTGCTTGTTCCAACTAAGTGTTGGAAGAGGAGAAAGAAGAAAAAATTAGGGATACTAGTTTCAGTGATGGAGTTTTTTGGGGATTGCTTGCAATTCAAAAGGGTGGTACTACCACTCAACTCCATTTTGTGAATAGGGATTCATAAAATTTTACCTACCCCAAGTGTCAGATGCAGAGCATTTGTGGTTGACCAACAATCTTGCATCAACCAAAATAATATTTTAATTCAATTTCCTAAGGTTTTGTAGGTATTTATCTTGGTGAGGTAATTTGAAAAGTTATATTAAGTTAAACATTAAATAATTTCCCTTTTTTATTATTTTGTTGTAATTTTGGGGTGTGGAGACAATTTAGGGGGATTTTGAAAATTATCAAATATTGAAAAAAATTGGCAATAAATATTCTTGGAAGTCGATTTGGAGGGATTTATAAGTTTGAATCATGCATTTAAAATTCTTAAAACCATTTGTGAAAATGTGGGAACCCAAGGTGAGTTGGCAGAAGTTACATTGGAAACTACTGTAAAATCTAGGAATGGACTCCAATTTTGGCAATTTTAGTGGGAGTGGGTTTACGAATGCATTTTTAATATTATGGATGTTTTTGGCATTGATTTTTGGAGTTTTCTTCCCAAATTGGTTATGGATTTTTGCTGGATAAGCTTTGAGAGCCTGTTTTTGAAGATTACAGACAATTTGGACTTGGTTTTGGTAGCCATTCTTGGCTAGATTGTGTAGGTTGTTGTTGTAGGTGTGGATTTTCTTGGAGAAAGTGGAAAGGATGTTTGATTGCAAGTTTGAAGGTGTGTGGACACCAAAAAATATATTTGAAAGTTGTTTCTTTATTGTAGTAAAAACTTCTCATTGAAGATTGCATATTAAAGGAGCTAGAAACTGCATGAAGGGGATAGATTGAATGAGGTCAATTTGTGATTGATCTTTTCTTTTTGTAATAGAATTATATTAGTCTTATTTCAAGTTTTAATGGTTTATATCAGCCCATATGGTTGTATATGATGTATTTTCATTTTGGTAATGATTTCCATGTAATATGGAAAAAAGTTGAATAGTTAATGAATCAAACTATTTGTATATTTTTTTGTGTTATTTCAAAAAAAAATTGAGTTAAATCTTATGTTGTTGGGAGTTTGTGATTGAGAGTTGGATCTTACTACATTAGATTTGATAGTAAAATCAACAGACAAGATCAGAGAAGAAAATAGGAAAGTTTCTATTCTAACGCATAAAAGGATAATAATGAATTTTTAATTTAAAAAGATGGATAATGGTGCATATGAAGTTTCCAACTTTATACATAGTTATAAAAAAAGAAGTTTATAAAAGGGAGAGTAGTTAACTAATAAGAGATGTGGTGTTGACTGGAAGAGAAAATAGAAAGTTTAAGTAGAGAAATATGGCAACTTTTAAATAATTAAAATTTATTTATTTTTCATTCTCTCATAATTTGAAAAGATTCATATTTTCATATTAAATAATTTTTTTCATCATAAATTTTATTTATTTATCAAAATATCTATTTGATTTTCTAAATATTTTAATTTATTTTTCCTTTAGTTTTAACTTTATAAATTATCCATAATAAAAAAATAATTATTATTATTTCAAACTAACTTAACTTAATAATAATAAAGAGTTTTCCAAATTTTCTAAGAAAGAGGGTCGTAACATCCGCCCCCCTTACATTTTGCATCATCCTGATGCACTTATTCAACAACTTCAAATAGTATCAAGTTCTATAAAAAAATTCAAAACAAGAAAGAAAATAATTGTTGCATCTCATCTTCATCCTCCCATGTAGCATTTTCTTCATCATATTGATTCCATTGCACCTTACATAGATTAACCTCTCTATTGTGCAATCAATACTGGTGCCTCTCCAAGATTTTGAATGGCTCTACTGTTATTCCCCTTGGCTCTTGGACCTATAATGCATTCCAATTTAGAATATGCTTTTCATTAAGTAAATATCTCTTAAGAAGTGATATATGGAAAACATTATGGATACAACTTAGTTGGGGAGGTAAGGCCAATTGATAAGCAATTGGATTTATCTTTTCTAAGATTTTAAAAGGGCCAACATATTGAGGTGCTATCTTAGCCTTTTTTCCAAACTTTATGGAACTTTTGTGAGGACTGGCCCTTAAGAATACCCTTTCACCTACCTCAAACTCCCTTTGAGTCCTATTTTTATCTGCATAACTCTTTTGTTTATCCAAAGCTTATTTTAATCTTTTCCTTATTTCTTTAGTTTGTTTTTTCCATTTCCTTCAACATATTAGGACCAATTATTATTCTACCATGAAGGCTATCCCAACTCAAAGGTGTACGACAAGACCTACCATATAAAGCTTCAAAAGGAGTCGTTCCCAAGGAAGATTGAAAAGTATTGTTATAAGAAAACTCCACTATTGGAAGAGACTCTTCCCATTTTATTTTTCGGTCCATGCAATACATCCAAAGTAGGTCTTCTACAATCTAGTTTGTTCTTTTCATTTTCCCATCGACTTCAAGATGGTAAGCCAAACTAAAATTTAGTTGTGTTCTCAATGTTGAATGAAGATTTGACCAAAACCTCGAAATAAATCTAACATCTCTATCTAATATAATTTTCTTAGGAATGCCATGAAGCTAAATATTTCCTTCACAATTTTTTTTTCCAAAGTAGGGACATCAAGAGTTAAGTTCCCTAGTATAAAGTGAGCCACTTTGGTGAGCTTATCACCACCATTATTTCATTATGTTGATAAGGTATTGTTGTGTGGTCTCACAACATGCCCCAAGAATGTAAGGCTTGGGGACCCAAATTTAAAATCAATGCTTATGGCAGGTGTTGGTTGGTTAAGGATCAATGGGGGAAAATACTAAAGTGGAAATCTTTAAAGTAATTCATGGTTTAAAATTACAAGGTGTTGAACACAACGGGTGTCAGGACACCAAGTTGATTGAAGTGTTTTAAGTGAAGTTTTGTAAGTTGTTGTAGTCTAGAAGTAAAGGCCTGAAGGTACAAAGTTCTAGTGGTAATCGGGACCCAAGTGAGTTTTCTTCTGGTAAAGCTAAAATATGTCAGGTACTGAGTACCAGGTAAAGGATGCATTGGTGCTAAAGTGTTAAAGTTGGTTGTTTGGTTCTGCCCAAACACTTTAAAATGTATGGTAGCCCGCCTAAAGTGATAATTATATGACAATACATTAAAATCATTTTATTTATAAAATTTTTAAAAGTAGATTAGTAATAATGATGGTTTTATGATAATGAGAGCTTTATTAATATTTTCTAAAAGGGATTGATATATGAAATTGTATGTGCAGGAGAAATAGGTTGTTGGACAATGTTTTAGTATGGACGGTCAGAAAAATTTGGATTGCAAGCATATCTGATGAAGTTACTAGGTTTGGTGGTGCACTCTGAAAGCTCATACAAGAAAAAAGCTTATTGAGAAGAAACGTCGACAACCAGAAGACTTAGGATCTGGGTATTACGCATGTAAAGGAGGGTGCCTAGCTCTGGGGTAATTTACTTTTAGATGTTTTATACCAAAGTATGAACCTAAATGTAGGAACAAAAGTTCCAGTGGATTTGAATAACTAGTTCCACTTGATCACTTTGAATATCCAACAGAGGAAGTGTTGGAAAGCAACACTGAGAGGGGGGGCTGAATCAATGTTCTACAAAAATTTACTTTATTATTATGATTATGAATCCACTTAAAATATTTAACTAGGAGAAGTATGTAGAAACAAAAAGAAAATAACCACAACACCATAACACAAACATTTTTATGTGGAAACCCTATTAGGGGAAAAACCATGGTGGATGGCCAATCCACAATATAATCTGAGTATACCTAAAAAGAATTTTACAATATGGGAATGCACTTGCATTCAGGCACATTGCCTAGAGCTCACTGCTCAAAATAGGAAGGCACACTGCCTTATAGAGATTTGGATTAGATCCAAGAGAATGAACTAAAGGAATAGAATCTACAAAATGATTGATTATAGTTCTAGTTAAGCTCGATTGACAATCTTATGTCCTTCTAACTAATACTAAACTTTTGCTTTTCTCTGCTTTGACTCGCTCTACAAAATCTTTATGCACAAGTGAAATTGTGCATAAAATTGTCCTAACACTCTTCTAGTATTTGCAATACACATCGACACACCACGCACACACACTAAAAGCTATAAGAGATCATGCATATATATCCATGACTAGCAATTTAATCGCAACATGTTGGCTCCAAATAAAACTTGAAAATATTAGCAACTTGTCGACTCAAATCTTAAGATTTATCGAATGCGCATCCACAATAATTGTCCACAACTTAGCTTGGACCCAAAACATGATGACCAAACAAAAAAATATTCGATAAAACATTCCTTGAATATCCACAACATATTACATCAACTGAGTTGGCCCCAAGATACTGATAAATAGAAAAGTAACCAACCGAATCTCCAAACTCACACAAGACTTAATACGAGGCAATGAGATTTCTAGAAAACACATTAGATGTACTAATATACCTCCCATGAGATCCACAACTCAAAATAACAACTAGAAATATGCAAGTGAATTGATGATCACCAAACTCTCAGATGTTTTGTTCTTCCTAACTATCCTCAATCTGACTATCGATATAAGCAAATGATGTTATGTGGATCTGTCACCAACTAGGGTTTTCATCAATGACAACATCAAAAATAATTTGCAATGTCTCTTTCCAACAATCTCCCCCTTTGGTATTGATGGCAACACTTAGTGAAAAATGACTAAGTGTCGAATCAAAACCAACATGAGTTATACTACCATTTCAAAACTTCAAAAAAGAAACTTCAATCTTGGGAAAATAACTCCCCCTATGATGACTATGCATTTTTCACTTTAAACTTCTCCCCCTTTGACATCAATGGAAAAATTAGGGAAATCGAAAAGGAATTTCAAAACTATACAGGCATGAACTTGTAACTTACAAGGATTTGAAGACATCTGCAAAATCTTATTTTAGCACTCTTAAATTGTCATCACAGAACTTTTTGAGACTTTCCAAAACTGTTATGTGACTACACATTAAATAGGATTGAGCCTCTGTAGTTTCAAGATTCTTCGGGTCACTAACTACTATAGCAGCTTTTGTTTCCTTCAAATCACTCATTATTATCTCAATTTTTGGAAAATTTAGTCCCCTGAGTTCACATACCCTCCCAACAATTCTATCATTTTCATTCTTTAAACATCTTATTTTGTCAAGTAGAGTTGTTACTTGACCTTCTTGCTAAACCACATCACTAGCTAATGGATCAAAAGTAGCAGAAATGGTAGCTAATTGATTTTCCATATCCTTCACCTTTTTCTCATTACCTTTAGTAAACTTGGACAAAATCAAATAGGATTTATAGGCTTTTCCAGCTTCAAATATAGAACCTTGAGTGTTCTTTATGCAGGTAGTTAACAAAATCTTATCCTTTGCAATTACTGCCTTCAACTGACTAAGTCTTTTTCTATTAAACTCCTTTTACACTTTATCCTTAGCAGATTTCTCAAGAGACTCAAATTGAGTACTTACAACATTTATGAGCTTCTTTAGCTCATCGGAAGAGGAACCTGATGGATCCATGACATGAGTAGGAATTAATTTCAACAAAACTCTAGATGCAAGGCTTAGCAATTCACTATCCTCTATGTGAGACTTCAGAATATTCTCACTAGCTTTAGCTTGAGTAATTGATACAACCTTCATCATCTAAACTGGGGAAAGATCAGACAGATTGATTGAACTTTCATCCAATTTAGGATCAAAATCTTCTTGTTGCTCCATCAGAGATCTCTTCACTGCCTTGGCAGTGTCTCTTGCCTCCATTCTAATTTCTTGAACTCTCTCTTCTTCATCCTTGGGTGCTTTAGAGACTATTTCTGGATTGACTTTGAGTGCCTCAACCTTTTCATTTTCCACCAGCTTTTCCTCAGCTAGCACCACCTTAGGAACTTCAATTTCCATAGGTGTCTCGGTATTTTCCACATTAGGAGAAATCTGAATATCCTCAAATTATGGAGGATCAGATACATTCATATTCTCCTCATTCACATTCTCCTTTTCATTTACATTTACCTCCACATTTACTTCCTCATTTTTTGAAACATTTTTAGTATTCATTTCCTCAATGTTAATCTCATTCTTTGATAGAAACTCTTCCAAAATTTCCCTAGTTTCACCAACAACATCAATTTCACCAATCATGAGTTTATTCACCCTTGTCTTGCTCTTAAATTCCTTTTTATCCTTTTCAAGGAGTGAATCCATCTCTTCAATTGACATCTCTGGGAACAAATTTGCAAGAACTCTCTTCCTCAGATTCTCTTCTTTTGTTCTAGCACTTACTCTTCTTGACTCCAAAATATCATACAAATTCTTGGGTAAGCCAGACATGATCTCAACAAGAACTTTATTAAAAATGTTCAGATGTTTTATTGTAGCTTCTTCTAGGACTCTTTGAGAAAATACATCAAAGGTTTCATACAATTCATAGAGGGGCTTGAGATTACCATCATTGACAACTACATTGACAACTTCATCAACTGACATACCAGGTTTATCAACTTTATCCTTCTTTGCCTTTTCTTCTTTGTCAGAAGATTTTCTCTTGTTTAACTCGATAGCCTGAGTTCTGGTAGCTTTTACTTCTTTCAATACTTCTAATTCTGTTACCTCGTCTTCTGAAATAGTCTTATAAGTTCTTGTACTTTTATTCTTCTTCCTTTTACCAGAAGGCTTGTCTTGAGTGGGCTTGGCTGCAGCAGAACTCCTTGTAGATCTAGTGTGGGTAGAGGATGCACTAGGACTAGCAAACACTATTTTTTCTTTTAATTTTTTTGCTTCTTCCTCATCTCTCCTTCTCCTTGCTTCTCTCAAGGCTTCTACAGATCCTTTCTGTAAAAACTTCTATCTCTTTTCTTACTCTCCTTACTATCACCGGTTTTCTCAATTCCTCATGAACCTGCATACTTTTCTCTGCATATGTTCCAAACCTCTCTTCTCCTTGATCCAGTGGTGAATTCAACAAGTGTTTTGCATACATCTTCAGAATGTTTTCCTCTACTTTGTATCCCATTGGCATGATCCAATTTTTTTTGGGATCAGCAGCTTCCATATGACATTGGTCAATATCCACCATGAAGCAGATAATGTCTTTGTACTATTCCACAATTGAAGTGGGAATTATTTCCCTAGCATGCATCATATTCTAGAAATTTTTTAAGTACCCCCAAAGGGTAGTATTCCTGACCTGACGATCACCCATTCCAAACAACATGTTCCTTATTTGAATAACTATAGGCTCATTATTTTTCCAATTCCAATACCCGAAACCTCATTCATGAAATAGAAAAATAAACACAATAGTAGATTACCATATTTAAAAGTATTCTTCTTGTCTTTCTTTATTTTGCTCAGATTTTCCAACAATTGACTTTTGAGCAGCTCGCACAAGTCATATTTTTCATTTTGCTTTACCATTTCATAAGCTGAATAGATGGTCGTACCGAATACAAAATTATCCTGGCTAGAATGGTATATCTTGTAACCAATGACCATTGATGTGAATTTCACATCCACTTCAACAATGTCTTCTATTGCCATTGCCCTTTTATCCCATTGTGTGCATGTTGCCTCAGTAACCTTGTCATTCTTCATGGATTTCAAGATTGGAAGTCTACCGGTGGAATTCAGACCTGTTACTACACATATAGCCTCTTTTGTAATTTTGAGGGGTATATTTAGCCACATGATTTTGGAAAGAACATGACTCAAAATGTATCTAACCCATTCATTTTCCTCAAATATGGGAAATCTTGCAAACTACGCAAACCTCTTCTCTTCTAGGGTTTGAAATTCTGGTTTTACAATAAAATCTTCTCCAACTATATGATGGGAATACAAATTCATTATTTGAGAGGTTCCCAACTCTTCAATGTCTGCATGAATATATTCCCTAATATCCTAAGTGTGCAAAACTTCATATGACATAGATGAAAATGCTCCTAAGGGCTAGGCCTCAACAAACTTATAGGGATTCCATTTGAATTTAGGACGGGGTTTGTCCTTGACTTCGACTACCAGAGGAGTGGCCATGATTGTAAAATCACAAAGTCGTAGGTTTTTTGAAAAATACCTTTCTGTTGGATCAAAGTTCGATCGTAGATTCTTCTCCACGCTTTGAATCTCTCCACAATTCAACAAGGTTCACTTCAAGGCTTTTAACACTGCTTTCCTTCAAAATGCAAAGTGACAAATGAAAGATAAAAATAGATTTTTATCACTCACACAACTAACCCTTTTGTCACAATAAATGCCTTAACCCTAGTTCATTCAGTTACTCTGATTTCAAGCATTGAGACAGATAATTTTTTTGTGGATCTCCAAAATTCTACAATATTGGCTTTAATTTGGTTAAACAACATCTGAAAAGCATTGATCCACTTACTGGACTGGTCCACATTCTAGTATCTCTTGCCTGCAAGGGGGTTTGAAGGATTTTTCTAATAGCTCCCCCTAGGCCAACAACCTAAAACTAATTCCTGGAGGAATTAGCAGAAGCATATTCTGGTGCTGACACATTTCCTTCAACAAAGGGATTCTTTTTCACCCATTTCTTTTGCATTTGCCTCCTGATCACATCTGTAGTGACTTTCCCTTTTCCTTTGCATCTTGTTGTGTATTCTATTTTACCGAACCTCTTCTTCCCCAAAAAAATCTAGCAATATGTCCAAATTTGTTGTAGTTGTAACACACAACATTTCTCTGATCAGACCAATTGTTCCACTGATTTGGATTTGATTTGCATTGGTCAGAAATATGCCCAAATCTATTGCATGCATAGCATCTGACATCTCTATGAAATTTATTCATCACAATTCTACATTCACTTGACTTATAACCATACTTATTGTAATTAAAGCACTGACTTGAGAATGATGATCCATTTGGATTCATCCTGCTTCTGCACTAAGAAGCCATATGATTGAATTTGTTGCAAGTAAAACAATAACCATTGAATATCTAAGCATTTGGTTGTCTCACTGGATTTCTTTTGGCTCCATTCATCTGATTTCCTTGTCAGAATCTTCCTTGTCCAGAATTCCTTTGTCCAGATCCAGAAATTTCTCCTTCTTCATATCCAAGACCTCGCCTGTCACCATCAGTCCTCTGACCTTTAATCAGTAAATCAAGTTTGGCTGAACTAGCTTTGAATTTCTCCTTGTACTCATTTGCAACAATAAGTTCATCTCTGAGATCATCAAGTTGTTTTTCAAGCATTTCCTCATTGTTTTTAGATTGTTCCAATTCATTGTCCAATTGGCTGCATTGTTCAGATTTTTCTTTCAAGGATTGAGCAAGATTTTCTTCATTCTTCTTTCTATCTTCAATTTCATCATGATAGACTCCATCTCATGCTTCAAAGTAGCATTTTATCTAGAAAAAATTTCACACTCTTTTGTTTTCTCCTTCAAGGCATGACTGAGTTGTTCATCTTCCATGGTTTTTTTCTTCTGCTTGAGTTGATCACATAATTCCTTTCTTTTCTCCCTTGATTCATTGATTTTGTCTTTCAATGACTAGATGAATTTTTCTACATTCTCAAGACTTTCCTATAGTTCCCGGTTCTCAGATTTTCACTAGTCAAGATAATCTAGGGCCACCATAAGTTGTTATTGAAGACTGCTTGTGTCCATTGAAAGCACTTTCCAAGATCTCCTCAAGCTGTTAGACTTCTTTCAAAGAACTAGCTCTGATACTAATTGTTGGAAAGAAGCAACGCTGAGAGGGGGGTGAATCAGTGTTCTGCAAAAAATTACTTTATTATTCTGATTATTAATCCACTTAAAATATTTAACTAGGAGAAGTATGCATAAACAGAAAGAAAATAACCACAACACCATAACACAAAGATTTTTACATGGAAACCCTATTAGGGGAAAAACCACGGTGGATGGTCAATCCACAATATAATCTGAGTATACCCAAAAAGAAGTTTACAATATGGGAATACACTTGAATTCAGGCACATTGCCTAGAGCTCACTGCTCAAAATAGGAAGGCACACTACCTTACAAAGATTTGAATTAGATCCAAGAGAATGAAATGAAGGAATAGCATCTACAAAATGCTTGATTATAGTTCCAGTTAAGCTCGATTGACAATCTTTTGTCCTTCTAACTGATACTGAACTTCTACTTTGATATGCTCTAACTCGTTCTACAAAATATTTATGCACAAGTAAAACTGTGCATAAAATCATCCTAACACTCTTCTGGTATTCGTAATACACATCAACACACCACGCACACACACTGAAAATATATAAGAGATCATACATATATATTTGCGACCAGCAATTTAATCGCAACATGTAAGCTCCAAATAAAACTTGAAAATATTAGCAACTTGTCAACTCAAATCTTAAGAGTTATCCAATGTGCATCCACAATAATTTTCCACAACTTATCTTGGACCCAAAACATGATGACCAAACACAAAAATATTTGATAAAACATTCCTTGAATATCTATAACATATTACATCAACTAAGTCGGTCCCAAAATACTAATAAACAAAAAAGTAACCAACTAAATCTCCAAACTCACACAAGACTTAATACGAGGCACTGATATTTCTGGAAAACACATTAGATGTACTAATAGACCTCCCATGAGATTTGCAACTCGAAATAACAACTAGAAATCTGCAAGTGAATTGATGAAGACCAAACTATTGGATGTTATGTTCTTCCTAACTGTCCTCAATCTGACTGTCGATATAAGAAAATGATGTTATGTGGATCTGTCACCAACTAGGGTTTCCATCAATGACAACACCAAAAAACATTTGTAGTGTCTCTTTCCAACAGGAAGTTCTTACATTTTGTTTGACAAATCTACTCAATCCAATTTAATGAACTAATAAAATTTTAAAGACATAAGTCCAAAGTTTTAAGTGTTAAAGGAGGTCAAAATTTATTCTTATTTAGAAGTTTCTCTTTCCAACTATCATGTACCACGTTCCTTGTTGTGATTCATCCCTTGGATTCCCTCTCATGTGTTGATTGAGTTTTTTGAATATCTTATTCTTATAAAAGATTGAGAGTTGTTTCATTTTATTTTAAGTTTAGAATTTTTGTATGTCAAATAATTAAAACTTTTTTCAAGTTTTATTCTTTTTCCTATTTTATATTCCATTCTAGACTAAAAACTTGTATTTTCATTAGAAAACTAATATCAGAGCAAATTTCAAAGCTATTTTTTTATCTGAAATCTTACATAGTTGATTGTTTGTTCCTATTGGAAAAGACTGTGTGTTGCGTCATTTAAGGGTGCATATTGACACTATCTGGTGGTAAATGATCCCCCTTTCTTTAAACTCTTACATCATTCTATGCCTAGCTGTGAAGAAATCTGGTGACATATGGAATTTTTTTCTCTAGTTTGGTTATTTTTTGAGGCATGAGTGGATAATACTTGGGAGAAATTTTACTTTTCAATAATTTTTTATGCTTTATTTTAAAATAGATGCTTTATATTCTAGAAAATGTTCCAAAAATGATAAATACATGGAGTTTTATTATAAATCTTATGATTCCATGAAGTTGTTGAATGCTTAATGCTAAACCTACTTGAATGTATGCAAGTTAATTTGAGTTTCATCAAATATCATTTCAAATTCTTTAGTTTCATGAAGTTATTGACTGGCATTTGAATGACTGGACTTAGATTATGTTTCCATCTTTCAGATACTAGCCTATTCTTAACAACCATTTACCCCTCATGTTTAACAAAAAAATCACAATGAACCTTGAGTGAACCTATTGTATCAAGACCTAACATAAATGATCCTTGGGATCAAGCAGAGTTTTCCTTAATTTAGGTTTCCCTGTGGAGTCTTTCAAAAAAGGTAGGTTCTCGTGCTACTCTATAAGAATTTATCTTCATGTTGGTGTGTGTGTGCAACATCTGCGTCAATAGAAGTGGCGCTAGAAGGAGGGCTCCCCCCCTTTTTTTGAGCCAATATTGTTGTCTCGGTCACAAATCCGTAGTCCGCTTATGAGTTAGAGATCTAATTTTGTAATGAGAGCGAGAAATAGATTGATAAGCTCTGAAAAAATATTAACCAAAGGCTTTCTCCCTTAAGTTTGTTCACTTTTGGTAGCATTACAGAGTGTAAGATGCATGACACAACCAATCATAGTGAACTTGATTGTAAAGTTTTCCTAACTAGGGTAAGTTTGGCTACTCATAAGGTAATTCCATTAATGGAGACATCCCTAAGTGCAAGAAGAAAGAAACCATTACTGGAAAGATGTTTGAATTCCAAGAAAGTTCTTAACGCTAGCGAAACTAGAATGTTTAGCGGTTTGATCGTTGGACTGAATGGATTCACTAATTGTAATTGTTATGATGAGATTCTAGAAGTTTTGTAGGAAAAGAAGCAAAATCATCAAGATTTGGTAATATCACGTTTTAAGCATGAATTTGAAAGGAGAAAGTCATAGTTCATTACACACATGAATGATAACGAGAAGAAAGAGTGAGTGAAACGAGCGGGAGATACATGTTTTTTCCCCTAATTGTGAATCCACAATCTAAAAGGGAAGAGATTCTTGATTTTACACAAATTGTAGAGTATCAAATTTTCACTTCCCCTCTTTTTGATAATAGTGAAAATTGTGTTAAGGTCTAGCCTAATGAAATGAATAGTGATGTTAAGGTCAAAGACAATATAGTGAACTGAAGAATTCTTGGAGGGAAAGAGAATCAAGAAATAAATTCAAACATTCATGGAACAGAGCAAAGTGAAATGGAGAACTATGAATGAGGACTAGAAGAAGGTACAAGACCAAGACGATGGAAAAAGCAGGTGCAATTGACCATTAGTGAGGTCGTTTCCATACATTTTAGCCAAATTATTGGTAAGTATGCATTCAAATTTTCATTTATTAAATGCAGAAAATTTCAAATAATTCAATGTTATAGTAGGTTATCCAAAATATATTCAAGTGAATTTAAAGATAAACCTATTAGGATTCAAACCGAGAGTGTTATGAAGTTAATGATAGAAATTAGTGTAAATTACTTAATTAGGGTAAAATACTTGATTAGGGATAATTTTAGTTAGTTATGTTAGTTTGCTTTAATAGTTTTCCCCTATTTTCTAGTTTTGTTCCCGACATTAGCGAATTTCTTCTTAATCTAAAACACATGATGATGGAATTTTGAAAGCATTCTACTATAAATTGAAAATATAAAACCATTTGGAATAAATACATCCATGAGTCTAGAAAAGAAAAAAAATTATTATATTTCATACATACATGAAAGTACAAAATTCTCATTGTAAAGCTATATAAAAAAGAAGCAAAAAAGGAGGGTTGGCTATTCAGAAGATCATGTTGGAATAGTTGGAAGGCTGGTTAGTTGATTTGGTTTGCTTCATACCAGAGGAACATGTACCCCAGGTAAGTGTTGTCTCTATGCTCGTTGAGGTTGGGAGTATGCAGAGCAGTAAGGAAGGGAAAGAAAGGAACTATTTCTCTTTGTTGTAGAAACTAAGGAATGTCATCAACAATAGGAATTCCTACAGTCAGATGAGAAATGATGAGAATCTTGTCCAAATTCCCTAAGAAGTCGGGCTACACTATCATTACTGCAACAGAACAAACTTTAGCTACAAAGAGTTTGAGGTCTAAGAGAGAAGCCACAAACCATGAAGCTAGGTCTGAATTCAACATGTAATAAGCTCTATAATTCATATAAGTCTCGCCGAGGACCATGCTTAGAAATATTTTGGTGGAAGAATTCCTAAGGAAGAATATCTTTTTGATTCGTTAGTTCATAATTTGGCCCAAAAAGCGGGTCTAGCGATGAACACTGGTAAGGAAAATTGGAGTATCCATAGCCTGGAAGCAAGAAATCATGGGTAGAGGAAAAGGAAAAATCAAAGAAATTGAAGATTGAAGTGAGGAATTTGAAGGAAAGTGTTGAATTTATAGAAAGTCATGAGAAATATGTGGTACATAGTTTCCTGGATAGAAAATCTTGGGAATGCCAGTTAAGGTGGCAGAAGTACACTTTTTTGCAAAATTAAAAGTTAAATCACATAATTGTCACAAAATTGGTGTTCAGTGCTTTGAGGATTTCCAGTATGAAGATCATGAATCGAGAAAATTTGAGATTTCAAAATTAAATGGTGGTCATTTCAAAATATTTCATCAATCTGTATTAATTATGAGATGTCTAAGTGTGTTGTTTGGAAGGAAAGTTGAGATGGTAAGGTGGCACACGTTGGTATGTTGAGAAGCTTGAGGGAAGAAATACATGCATGATTAGACATGTGAATTAAATGCAAGGTATGATGGTCAGGCTTAAGTATAATCACGATGAGCCTGATGCATTAATATAAGTGCAAAGCCATCAAAATCAAAATTGTCGGCCAATTTTATTTTAGCAGGTCGCCCTGGAAGTTAAAATGGACGGGTGGTAACCGATGTCTCTAAATTTAGAACTAATCAGGTCATTTGATAACTTGTAGCCAAATTTTAACTTATGTTTCTTTTTGGCAGATAGTGAATTGTAGTTAGTTGAAACCTGGCATAATGATGGTAAAATTTAGCTGGAAAGTTTCACATATAGGAAATTCATTAACTCAATATTTTGGGAATTGGTGAAATGATGAAGGGAATTTACATTGAGTGAAAAATCAAAAATTAACCTTCACTACCACTATAATTCCCAACCTAATAGTGGGCTCTGATGCCTGCAAGTCCAAGCAAAGGAGCTTACAATGAAATATCAAATGAAAAAAATAAAAAAATGAATATCAAATAAATATCAAAAGAGAAAATTCAACTCTTTAGGCTATCCAAATATCTCTACTGGGGCTATAGACGCCTAACTGGAAGTAGAGCTGTTTTTGGGGGAGTTACATAGATAACCTTGATGGGGCTATAGACACTTGACTAGCAGGGAGGCTCTATCCAAGGTTGGTTTTGGAGGATTGCTAAATTATGTAGCTCAATATTGATGAACTATTGTTTTCACAAAGTTTCAGAGATGGGAATTAATCAATGCACACACTAATACTTTCTAGTGGAATTTTATAATTTTTATGTCAAGATTCAAGAAAAGGTAAAGAGTTATTGTGGAAAATATGCATAAGTTATAATTTATGGCAGGTAATTGATTCTCGGGTTTCTTTTATATTTGGTTTTGTTGGTTTCAAGTTGTTTTGTGGTTTCACAACACGCCCCAAGAATGTAAGGCTTGGGGAACCAAATTGAAAATTAGTGCTTATGGCAGGTGCTGGTTGGTTAAGGATCACCAAGGGAAAACACTAAAGTGTAAATCTTTAAAGTAATTCATGGTTTAAAATTATCAGGTGTTGAACACACCGAGTGCCGAGACACTGGGTTGATTAAAGTGTTTTAAGCAAAGTAAATAGTAAGTTGTTGCAGTTTAGGAGTAAATGCCTGAAGGTACAAAGTTTCAGTGGTAATTTGGTGAGTTTTGTTCCAGTAAAGCTGAAATATGTTAGGTACTGGGTACCGAGTAAAGGATGCATTGGTGCTAAAGTGTTAAAGTTGGTTGTTTGGTTATGCCTGACCATTTTAAAATGTTCATTAGCCTACCTAAAGTGATAATTACAAGAGAATACATTAAAAGTGTGTTATTTATGACTTGTTTTAAAAGTAGATTAGTAATAATGATGGTTTTATGATAATGAGAGCTTTATTAATGTTTTCTAAAAGGGATCGATATATGGAATTGTATGTGTAGGAGAAATAGGTTGTTGGACAATGTTTTGATACGAAAAGTCAAGAAAATTTGGGTTGCAAGTGGATTCAATGATGTTACCAAGTTTGGCGGTGCACTCTGAAAGCTCATGCGAGAACAAAGCTTATTGAGAAGAAACCCCAACAATCGAAAAAATGGGGACATGGGTATTATGCATGTGATGAAGGAGGGTGCCTAGCTCTAGGGTGATTTACTTCTGGGTGTTTTAGCCCAAAGCTCGAACGTGAATTTAGGAACAAAAGTGTCAATGGATTTGAATAACTAGTTCCACTTGATCACTCTGAATATACAGCACAGGAAGTTCTTACATTTTATTTGGAAAATTTGTTTAATCCAGTTTAATCCCCTAATCGAGTTTTAAAGACATAAGTCCAAAGTTTTAAGTGTTGAAGGAGGTCAAAATTTTCTGACTTATTTAGAAGTTTCTCTTGCCAACTGTCATGTGCCACATTCCTTGATACGATTCATCCCTTGGATTCCCTCTCGTGTTTTGATTGAATTTCCTGAGTGTCTTGTTCTTATAAAAGGTCGAGAGTTGTTTCATTTTATTTTAAGTTAAGAATTTGTGGATGTCGAAGAATTAAAACTTTTTTCAAGTTTTTTTTTTTTCTTGTTTTATGTTCCATTCTAGATTAAAAACTTGTATGTTTCATTAGAAGTTAACTAATATCATAGCCAATTTCAAATCTATTTATTAATATGAAATCTTATGTAGTTGATTGTTTGTTCGTATCAGAAAAGAATGTGTATTGCATTGTTTAAGGGTGCATACTGACACTATCTGGTGGAAAATGATCCCCCTTTCTTTAAACTCTTGCATCATTCCATGCCTAGTTGTGAAGCAATCTGGTGACATATGGAATGGTTTGCTTTGCTTTGGTTATTTCTTGAGGCATACATGGATAATACCTAGGAGAAATTTTACTTTTCAGTAATTTTTATGCTTTATTTTAGAATATATGCTTTATATTCTAGAAAATGTTCCAAAAATGATAAATACAAGGAGTTTTACTATAAAAATTTTGATTCCATGAAGTTGTTGAACTCTTAAAGATAGATCTAGTTGAATATATGCAATTTAATTTGAGTTTCATGAAATATTATTGCAAATTCTTTAGTTTCATGAAGTTATTAAGCGACATTTGAATGACTAGACTTAGATTATGTTTATATCTTTTGGATACTAGCCAATTCTTAACAACCATTTACTCCTCATGTTTAATAGAAAAATCACAAAAAACCCTAAATGAACCTACTGCGTCAAGACTTGACATAAACAAGCCTTGGGATCAAGCTAATTTTTCCTTAGATTTAGGTTTCCAGGTGGAGTCTTTCAAGAAAGGCATGTTCCTGTGGTATTCTGTGAGAATTTATCTACCTGTTGGTGTGTTTGTGCAACATCCACATCAACAGGCATCATAGGTAACCCTTGCACAAAATCCATGCTAATGACCTACCATTTGTGAAGAAGTATATCATGAGGGTACAACAACCTTGTTATATGGTTATGTTTTTCCTTTACCCTTTTGAAATTCCAAACACTTGGCCACATAAAGCACTATGTCCTTTTTCATCCCTTGCCAAAAATATAACTTCTTTAGGTCTAAATAAAGTTTATTTACCCCAAGGTTCCTTGAATAAGGAGTATTATGAGATTTTGTTAAAATTATCTTCCTTAATTCACCTAAGTTAGGGACATAGATTCTATTATGAATCTTAGCAATTTATCTTCATCAAGAGAGTACCATTCAACCTTTGGGTTAGTTAGATCATTTTCCAAGATTAATTTGACTTGTTCACACCATGGATCCTATTTTTGTTCTTCCATCACTTTTTCCTTGAAAGAAGTTTTGAAAGTTTCTATGGTCATCAAGTGCCTTCTAATTAAAGCATCTACCACCCTTGTTTCCTTTCCCTTAATGTACTCAATTTCAAAATCATATTCACTTAAGAATTCTAACCATATTATTTTCCTAACATTCAAGTGAGGTTGAGTGAAGATATATTTGAGTCCTTGATGGTCTATTTTTAATTCAAAGGGATTCCCCAATAAAAAGTGACCCCATTTTTGTAGAGCATGAACAATGGCTGCTAATACTAAATCATGGGGGGCATAGTTTACTTCATGAGTCTTCAATTTCCTAGATTCATAGGCCACCACACCTTCATCTTGAATAAGGAATCCTCCTAAGCCTTCAATAGAAGCATATGTTACAACTATGCAATGCCCATTTGGATCGGGAACCCTTAAAATAGGTGTAATGGTTAGCTTTTCCTTCAAAATTTTGAATTCCTTATCTTTTTGTTCATTCTGTAACGCCATAGAAAATTTGCACAAGACAAATATTAGATTAGAAGCAAACATGCATACAACACTAAATCTAAGATGCAAATTCATTCGTTAAGCAACAAAGAACATAGGAAAGTCAGAAACGTAAACAAAACTAGAACAATCTCACCAATTTCGAATGTATTTCCATGATTCATCTCGATTGCCCTTCTCCATTTTGCTTGTGTAGTATAATTTCCCTCATATTTTTCGTAAGTTCGTGCAAGTATAGCCTAAGATAGTGATTAGCAAAATATTGAAGATTCAAGACAAAGTGCTCTCAAAAGTCATAAGATTTCACGAGAGAGAGATTGGAATGATGAAAGACAAATCAATTTATAGAAAATTGATTATTCGAACAACAGACCAAGATTGAAAGATCAACGGACGGTTGAGATCAACAAATTAGACATGCATTTTGATAACTGTCAGTAGTGACATGAGTGATACAAATTAGAAATAGAATTAAAGATTAAATAAATGATTTAATCTTCAGTTCGGCATTTGAAAACATAAGAAATATCTTTGCATGACAAAGATAAAGATTGATTATAACGACGAATTAGTTGAATGACGAGGTTTAATAAACTGCATGCATTAAAATAGAGATTTATGAATTAAATAATTCATTTAATTCAAGACTCGATATTCGAAGAAAATTAAATAATTCATTTAATTCAAGACTCGATATTCGAAGAATAATTAAATAAATAAGATTTATTTAATTACATGATGAAGGGATTTTAAATGATTAATTAAATAAAGAATTTATTTAATTATAGTTGAAATATGATAAAGAGTAAATTAAATAAGAATTTATTTAATTTAACAAGAAGAATAATGTTAATTAGTAATATAATTAAATAGAAAGCATTTATTTAATTAATCAGATAGAATAAAGAAAAGTGAATTAATTAAATAATTAAGATTATTTAATCATGACCGTGAAGAATAGGAATTATGAAGAATATTGAAGTCGCAGGCTTAGACCAAATTTCGGTGTCTACATTTTCCCCTCTTTGATACAATGTCATTTCGGCGTTGTGTCAAAGAAAATAGATAACAAATATGCCCTAGTAATGCCCTAGTGTAAAACAGGTGAAGATATGCCCCCTCGGGAGGATAGGCGGGTTCAAAGAACATGAGTGTGCTCTCGAAATTGATGAGAGAAATAGAAGATGAAAGAAAAAAGGATAGAAGAAAATAGATAAGGGTGGTGAAGATGTAGAAAAGAAGAAATGTTAGTGCAAAAAGAAAGATGAATAATAAAAGACATGGATGTTAGTATTAGCAATCTTCGATGTTTCATCGTATCACAAAAGGTATTGCACTTTATCATCATTGGGTGAGACTAATACAAATGGAGACAAACACCATGATATGAGATAGATCAAGGTGTGTAAGGTCATCCACTTGCTAATAACAGACAGTCGCAGACAAGGATTGTCATTAACTCATACTAAGGACACAAGTTGCCCCAGTCTTTTTGTCAAGACAAACCACAAACAACAATCAAAGTAAAAGACGGGTCATGAGACATCATTGCTCCTCTAAATCCTTCATGGGACATCCTTGAGGAAACTAGTAACATGACTCAAAATCAAATTTTAAAAGATAGTCGACAGACAGTAGTCAAAGAAAATAGAATTTTGATACATCGTTGCTTCTCTAAATCCTTCATGGGACATCCTTGAGAAAGCTAGTAACATGAATCCCAGTCATCAATTCAAGATAAATGATAACATAAATAAGCCATAAAGTCAAGAAGCCAATAAAATATTTTCCAAAACATTATTTGTTTGTTTGATTTGTTGATTGATAGAGCCTGATTTTAGGAGATACACATACCAGATAAGACTGTGAGTCTGGTTTTGATGTTATGACTATCTATATAAGGCATGACAAAGCCTGGTTTCAGAAAGACATGTATCATATAAGATGTTGAGTTAGATGTCGTTGATGTGATAACCCGTGTAGGCTATGTTTGATTGTTTGACCTTGTCGATTATGCAGGAAGGAGTCATCCTGTATAAGACATAGGTTGTTTTGTTGATATCAGTATTCAGGAAGGACCCATCCTAAATAAGATATAAGTTGATTGCTATGATGATGTCTGTTTCCAAGAAGGACACATCCTGTAGCAGACATTAGTTGATTTGTTTCGGTTGTTTTGTTTGGAAAGTTGTTTGATTTGACTTAGAGACATTGCTGACTTGTTCACCAGATTAATGCATGACTTGACATGATGTGTGGACAATTAATTGTGTGTGACGACAAACCCTAAAGGACTGACCTAGTGTGGCCTCGGGGGCTCATCGTGTGATGGCCTTGCCTACGTTGTACATGCAGAGACCTCGTAGTTTGACTTGACTTGACCGACAAGAATGACTACAAATAAAAGATGTGTGTGAAAGTGAATGCGACGAACCCTAATGGACTGACCTAGTGGGGCCTTGGGGGCTCATCGATTAATGGCCTTGCCTACGTTGTACACACAGAGACCTCGTAGTTCAACACAACTAACGACCTTGTCATATAGACATATGGATTAATGCATGATTTTATACAGACTAACCTAATGCCTCGGGGGCACATCGGCAGATGGCCTTGCCTACGTCCAGTCGCAGAGGCAACGTAGTTCGACAAATGACAAAGACTGACAAGTGTGACTGACTCTGACTCTATTTTTGGATTTTTGAAATGTTTTGATGTTTTTTTTTTGTATTTTTGAGGTTTTTTGATGTTTTTTGTGTTTTCTCAGGTTGTTTTGCGATGTTCGTGGATTTTCCATGGTTTTACGTCTTCAACACAACCAATGTAAGAACCAATATGACACATGTCTAGTGTTTTCCCCCAGTTGAGTATAAGACCAATTGATTATATATAGGGTAAGATGGGGGATATGAAATGCTCTCGATGTCAATCATTCCAAGTTATGGGAAAGACTACCACTTATTATGAATGGTATATACAAATGATGGACAGGAAAGATAAGGGATATGTACAGGGATGGGTAATATGTACAGGGATAGGTAGTATGTACAGGGATAAGGACTATGTACAAGGAAGTGATGCCTATAAGCAAGCAAGCAAACATGCACAACAATCCAAGGACAACCATGATCTTGCCCCTAGTCAAGCTAAAAACCAATTGACAGGTGATGAGGATGGTGATGATGTTGTTTGACGTGGGAAGGACACATCCCGAAACAACATGAGGATGATAATAATATGACTAAAGGGTCAAGGTTTGCAACAAGGCTAGAAACAAAGCCAAGAAATTTTTTGAATGATGCACTAGGATGCATAGAAAGATTGTATGGATTGGGCTTGTTGCATTTGGAATGACTTTTTAGGATTGGATGGGATGATGGAAGATCCTTAGACCATTGACAAGGGAAAAACCAAGGCATGCGATAGGTATTGCGTATAAGGATAACTCGTTTGGAAAAATGCTATGAAGGCTATGACATGATATTTCGTGGATAGTGTATGACCAAAGGATAGACATGTCAAGAGTTTTTCCAAAGCATGATTTATGTTTGTACCCATCCTTATCAAGATCAAAGTGGGTGGGAAAATGGATGTGAGAGGTAGGGCTAAGATGGATAGATGGAAATGTCATATGAAGGGTTGGGAGATGAAACAACTTGCCCCCAAGTATAATAGTCCACATAGATAATTTCTTACACATGACGCCTGTTTTCCAGGTTTTCATCATGGTACTTATCCAAAGCGCCATAAGAATGGTTTTCACTATTGGACGAAATTTTTCTCTTGACTTTTGTTTTTCTTTTTGGTGTCACCAAGATGCCTGTTTGCCAAGTTTTCATCAAAGTGAATTTCTTTCTTTCTTTCTTTCTTTCTTTCTTTTTTTAATTTTCTGGATGGTCTTGATGCTTTAGATGATCACTGATTGTGCCGAATCCATTGATGGTGTTGATGTAGAGACCGGTGCCATGATATGCCAATAATGGCCTTGATGAAGTAGTTGCCTTGTCAGGATCATAGCACTTGCATATAATTGATTGATGTCATTGTGATCCTTGTTGACACTAGAGTTGGCCTTATCAAAATACACACATCGTGATAGAGTGCCATGGGAGTCCTTACAATAAAGAGTTTCTGCCAAGATGCGATGGATTTGTGACGTAGGATTTTTAGACTTTAGGCGAGATGTAGGATTATGATGGATGATGGTAGATGCATTTGGCAATTTAGATGTAGGAATTTTTATTTGCCAAACTTGGGGTGATGGATGATGGAGACTGGATTTCATATTGGGATAATATTTGGAACCATGACTTTTATATGCCTTGTATGATGACCATTTTGAAGGAGGTGGACATTTATTATATGTGGGAGTCCTCTTTTCTTGTGGCTTCACATTTTGATTGACTTTTACTTTTGAACTATTTTCTTTGCTTGATCCATTTTTCTTTGGGATCCATTTTGACTTTATTTGTCCACTTGGATTTTTGATTGATTCAATGGCCTTTGATATTTGATTTTGAATTTTGAATTTGTAAGACTTTTGTTTTTTTTGGTTCCAAATGAAAGGTTTATTCATGTTGGAATGACAATTTATAAGATGGATGGAAGGAGTGTTGGCAACAACCTTATGGTAAGAACTACTCATGGCCTCCATTTTGATTTTTGTATCAGATAAAGTTTCCCCCAATATCGAGAAGGTAACATTAACATCATTAGATTTTCTGATTGAAGGATAACCAAGACCTTGATGTCAAGGATTTTCTTGAAACTGTACTGGTTCTAGAATTCCTTGCTCGTGTATCCCTAGTCCTTTTCCTTGATACTGCATGCTCTGACATATTCTGTTTGCAATGGGGTATTTTTTGTTTTGAAAGAAAGATGCTAACCCATCACTGTGCATGTGGAAACTATTACTTGGAATCTTCTCCTCTTCAAGAAAGCCTGATTTGATAAAAGTGGATGATCCTAGTTGATAGGATGTCATATCTTCATTGACATGTTGGATATTGTTGCTATTATTTTGTGACATATCAGATTCAGAGGATTCTACTGGTGCTTCCAAGTCAATGTTGAAACCATCTTTATGGTCATTGTCATAGAGTCCAATGAACTCAGCTATAGCTTGATCATTTGCAAATATATCTAAAGTAGAAGGCTCTCATTCTAGAGGAATATCATCTATGTGTCCAAAGGAGGCAAGTGTCTCATTTTGGGAAATAGATGTGTTTGGTACTTGGATAGGGTCATCTTCAAATTTTTGATCATGAATGGCATAAAGGTCAAGGAGTGGATCATTTTAGACTTCTTACTCAATAGTAGTGTCTTGATCAAAGACGGGTTTGTCTTGAATGATATGATTTGGAATGAAATCTTGATCAAGGATAGGTGTACTTTGGATGCCATGATTATCTAGAAGGACTTCCTGGAGGGACTTAAAGATAGGGTCATTGGATAGACTACTTTGATCTTGACATGAAGGTGAAGCCACGAAGTCATGCTTTAGACTTTCCATTTGCCATGTATCCTCAAGTTTAGTAGATGGGATGTGACTTTGGAGACCATGAATAGATGTATTGTCATGACTAAATGTAGAGTGAGATGGAGTGGCATGGAAGGGATTAGTGGATGAAGAACTAGGATAGGACATGGAGGCTTGGAAGGAATTAGTGGATGAAGGACTAGGGTAGGACATGGAAACTTGGAAGGGATTAGTGGAAGGTTGGTTTCCCTTGTCAAGGTTAGGATAAGGGTGATAAGTGGACGTTTGTTGTGGATTCATGGCATGGATTATGCTAAGGGACTCTTGATAATGAGGGTAGATGAATGGAGGACTAGGACTTATGGATTGTTGGTAGGAATGATATGTGGGTAGTTGACCATGGGTTGACGTTGATTGGCATTTGGATTGGATATATTGTCTTTTGAAGTCTATGGCTTGTTGGAATTGACCATTACGGAGTAACTGGTATTCAACTTGAGTAGCACACATATCAAGGTAAATTGTAGACATGGTGGTGAGGTTATGATGAAAGATGGATTATGACTAAGGTATGTGATATGAGGGCTAAGGTATGACAATGAAAAGAGTGACTTAAATCTAAGGTATGCAACCTAAGCTATGTTTTTGAGATTTTCTGAATGCAAAATAAGGAATGTTCTAAGATGGCGCTAGTCTAAAATGACAATATCTAAAGATGCAAAGTCTAAGCAAAAATTCTAAGGTAATCAAATTTGTAAACCTAAGAAGAGGGTACCAACTACCTAAAGTCTAACCAAGGCATCAATTTAGTTAAGTCAAAGAACCAATGCAAGACAAGGATCAAAGACAAGCAGAGTTTCCTAACTAGACTGATGAGCTAGGAGGACTCTCTGTAGGACAAAGGATAAAATGATAAGACTAGGTTCAATGACGGATTTCGTTGACGCTATGACTTTTCTAGAGTGTAGGTGGTGGACCTATCCTAAAGTTTGTAAAACTGGTCTTCCAAGAAGTGTACTCTAAAGGAAAAATGTATTCTAAGATGAAACTAAACTCTGAATGAAGACAACTATGGTAATGACTAAATGACCCTAAAGGATGAAAAATTGAGCAAGTCGTTTCAGGTTTCTATTTCAAAGACTTTTTGTGTGAAGACAACTAAAACTAGTATAACCGTGTTGACTGGACAGTGACTGTGAATTCTGGTTTTCTGATAATCAGACAGATGCGTTGCAGAATCTAACATATGAGATCAATTTTATCAGTTGCGGTTTTCCAGCAATCAATTGTGTTTCTCTGTAAAGTTCTGTTTGACTCTGACAGATGCGGCTAACCTTTAACAGATGCGACTCGTACTGATAGTTGCGACTCAGAAAATAACGCATGTGGTTTTTCCAAAGCAATTGCGAGTTTAACTGGCAGATGCGACTCTAAACCTGATAGATGCGACTCAAGACTAAATAGATGTGACTTGAAATAATAGTTGCGACTCAGAATTTAACAGATGCGACTCAAGTTTTAACATATGCGACTCTAAAAATCAATTGCGAGTTTTTGGTGAACAGTTGCGACTCTCTGTGAATTTTTAGTGACATGAATTTTAAACTGATTCTGTTTTCCGTGATCAAATTCTGACAATCAAAAACAATCATAAGACAGTGTTTCCAGTTTCAATTTTAGACTCAAAGAACATTTAAAGATAACAAACAAGCACATCCTAATAGGCCAAAGGCCTAGGGTTTGTATACTTGGTATAGCTCACCGAAATACCCCAGATTGGTGATGAACACCTTTCCTTCTCGAGAGTGGATAGCTTAGAAATTTGGTGGCATTGGCTCCCCTCCACGGCTCATTAACATCTTTTGAGCACACCAATTTCAAATTATTTGGGTAATGACCTCCCAAGAACTACTATCTCTACTCAAGGGGATCAGTAGTGAGTGTCTTCGGGCATGATACTATACCCTGCACTATACCAAGCAACGGCCACAAATAGGTTGGTCTCTAAAACAAGAGGTATTTAATTCAGGCATTCCGTTCATGGGGTGTGATCCATACGGCGCGAGTCCCCTTTCGGATCCATCTCGTTGGAACCACACTCGTGATTCTTGGGGTTTCCCCAAAAACCCACTTTTATATACCGGCTGGAAGTCCCTCGGGTTCAGGGTGCTACCGATCTGAGTCGTCCTAGGGTGAGTACTTTTTCCCACCAGAACAGGTCCAAGTTCTAGAGTTGGTAACCGTTTCTCTTACACCCAGGATCGTACAGATGTGCAAGGGGAGAGGATACTTTGATGTACCAATTCGTAAGGGTGACCAAACTTGTGCTTTCACACCAAACATAGTAAACACTTGTTAATTTTAACCAAATGAAAGATTTGCTATGCTACCAAACAATTTGTTTCAAAAATTAACTAGGGTCTTCGATAAGTGTCCTGCAGAAAAACTCATTAGTAGTTTATAATATTGTCTTCATCAATCGTCCTGCAAAAGCTTGTTAACTCCAAATGGCCACACGCTGAAAATCAAATATCAGTAACATAAAAATCAATTGAAAATTTTAGATTGCGAGAAATAGAAATAAAAAAATTTACCAGTCAATTACATTGTTTCATTACCAGTCAGATGCGTCGTTTCTTCTTTAGTTGCGGCTTGGGAAATCAATTGCGGTTTAGGAAAATTTAGATGTGTTGTTTCCTTTGTCAGATGCAGTTTAGGAAACTTTAGATGCATCGTTCCGTATGAAAAACCTACAAAAAGAAAAAATAAAAGATCTACGGATCCGCGAAGATGGTGTCTTCACGTCGGGTTCACCAAATGTAACGCCATAGAAAATTTTCACAATAGAAAACAAGAGATTATTAGAAGAAAACATGCAATACTAAAATCTAAAATGCAAATTCATTGGATAAGCAACAAAGTACATAGGAAAGATAAAACACAAACAAAACTAGAACAATCTCACCAATTTCGAACGTATTTCCATGATTCATCTCAATTTCCCTTCTCCATTTTACTTATGTAGTATAATTGCCCTCAGATTTTTTAGTAATTCGTGCAAGTATAGCCTAAGATAATGATTAGCAAAATATTGAAGATTCAAGATTGAGTGCTCTCAAAAGTCATAAGATTTCGCGAGTTTTTGAGAGAGATTTCGAGAGAGAGATTGGAATGATGAAGATTAGACCAATTTGTAGAAAATTGATTATTCGAATGATAGGTCAATATCGAAATATCAATGGACGGTTAAGATTGACTGATTAGACATGCATTCAGATAACTGACAGTAGTGACATGAGTGATACAAACTAGAAATAGAATTAAAGATTAAATAAATGATTTAATCTTCAGTTCGACATTCGAAAACATAAGAAATATCTTTGCATGACAAAGATAAAGATTGATTATAATGACTCTTTGTTCAAATGCATGCATGAGGTTTAATTAATTAAATAAGAATATTTAATTAACCCACATGTACACGCAAATGAGTTAGAACTAGACGATTGAATGATTTGACGAAGAGATTACTCGAGAATGCCACTCAGACATCAAAACAAGAGTTAACTGAGTGATTAAAATAGATGTTGAGTCGAGTAAAAGTGAATACTTAGATAACTCACATAATTATCTAAAATATAGAGGAATGTGTTAAAATAGAATTAATGAATTAAATAATTCATTTAATTCAAGACTCGATATTCAAAGAATAATTAAATAAATAAGATTTATTTAATTACATGATGAAGGGATTTTAAATGAATAATTAAATAAAGAATTTATTTAATTATAGTTGAAATATGATAAAGAGTAAATTAAATAAGAATTTATTTAATTTAACAAGAAGAATAATGTTAATTAGTAATATAATTAAATAGAAAGCGTTTATTTAATTAATAAGATAGAATAAAGAAAAGTGTTAATTAATTAAATAATTAAGATTATTTAATTAATAGAAGAATTAAGGTTAAAGTGAATAATAAAATAATTGACATTATTTAATGAATAGAAGAATACGAATTATGAAGAATATGGAAGTCGTAGGCCTAAACCAAATTTTGGTGTCTACACATTCCACAAAAATTTCTTACCCTTTCTTTACAATGAAGTGATAGGATTTGCAATTTTAGAGAACCCTTCTATAAACCTCCTATAGTATCTTGCTAACCCCATAAAACTCCTCACCTCTAAAACATTTTTAGGAATTTTCCACTCTACTATTGCCTTTATATTTTTTGGATCAACTACAATTCCTTCCTTAGATATGATATTCCCAAGATAATGAATTTTCTTTTCAAAGAAAGCACATTTTGACAACTTCCTGTATAATTTATGTTCCCTTAATCTTTGCAAAACTAGTTGAAGATGTGCTAGATGTTCTTCATTTTTTAAGTAAATCAAAATGCCATCCAAAAACACCAAGATAATTTTTTCTAAGAAGTTATGAAATACACTATTCATTAAGTTCATAAAGGCGGCTGGAGCATTTGTCACACCAAAGGGTACAACTATAAACTCATAATGCCCATATCTTGTTCTAAAAGTCGTATTTGGGATATCCTTCTCTTTTATTATAAGTTGATGGTACCCTTATTGAAGGTCTCTTTTGGAAAAAAAAAATTATCCTTTCATTTGATCAATGATATCCTCAATGTGTCGTAAAGGGTACCTATTATTTATTGTGACCTTATTCAACATTTTGTAGTCAATGCACAACCTTAAAGTCCCATCCTTTTTTTTAACAAAAAATACTAGTGCTCCCCAAGGAGATACACTTGACCTTATTAATCCCTTCTCTAGGATTTCTTCTAATTGCATCTTGAGTTCTACTAACTCTATTGTTTTCATTCGATAGGGTTCCCTTGACACCGGTTCAACTCTAGGAAGTATATCAATAGAAAAATCAATTTTTATTTTAGGGGGAAAGACAAGTAGCTCTTTTAGATATACATCCTTAAAATATTGAAGGAAGGGATAATTTTCAAAGGCTGGAGTATTTTCCTCTTCTTTTTCATCTAGATAAATCATATAAATTTGAGCCCCTTTCTTTATTTCCTTCTTTAATTGCATGGCTGGTATAGTCTCCATGTTTATGGGCCTCACCTTGAATTTTAACCCTTCTCCCTTAATCATCCAAACACTCTACCAACTTGTTGTAATAATCTACATTAGCCTCATGATCTATTAGCCAACTCATCCCAATAATTACATCATATGACCTTAGGGGTGCCACATAGAGATCCACCCTTTCTTCAAATTCAGGAAAGAATATCCTTTCTTTTGATAAACACTTGGTCACTTCCCTAGTCACCTAATCCCCATATTGAATCATCCATGATGATTCCATATGATTAACTTTTAATGATATGTTTCATACTAATTCTAGAGAAATAAAACATTTAGATGATCATATGTCAATTAGGATTAAAATTGATTGCTTAAAAAGTGTACATATAGTTTCTATGGGCACATTCTGGTATCTAGTTTTTTGGTTCCTAACTATTGTGTGAATCCTTTCTTGTGGTTTCCATTGGGGTTGGTTCACTCTTAAATCAACAAAACTACTTGAACGCACACTACCAAAAACAATATTTATCCTTCAAATGTAGTGTAAACACTAGGTCCGTTGCTACCCATGCAAACACCATTAATCAATTAGGTATATACTTCATCAAACTCAAAGATGACTTGTGAAAAACACACCACACTTGAACATGATCTATAACATTCCCCCAACATCCTGAAATCAATCAAAATCCTTTGTAACAACTTTCACCTGAAGAATGTATAAACCTAGTACACTCAGAAAACTCTACCAAATATTGTTACTTGAAAACTTATCTTCTAAAGCACCAAACCTAAAATCCTCTTGACTAAGGTAAACTATCAACACCATCAACACACCTTAAGAATCATAAGATCTAAATCACAACTGTAGAGAAATATGGAGCAAAAACATTTCTCCCAGACACCTCTGCAATGCATAGTCACACACTAGTGAACACAAATTCTAATTTGTGATGATCCAACATACCATCTCTTAAATATAACATCTCTAAAAATATCTCACCAACATATTCAAATTGCATAGTCATATCTTCAACCTAGAAGAAATGCGGACCAAAACTAGAACACCTCTCTGTAACCCAAAACAACACTACAACACTATGTTTCCTCTTTTTATCAAATTTTCTCAAAAGCACTTGGAAACCAAGCACTAGAGACACATCAAAAAAATATTCAACACTACCACAACCATAAATATAAGCTTATCAAAGTAACAATAGAGGTTAACACTAGTAGCTTAAATGATGACAATATAATGCAAAAAATCAAAGCATAGACAACACCAACTGTTCATCACCAATCTCTATCAATACATATAGTTGACACCAATGTCAACACAAGCTTGTTGACATCAATGACAACACCAATCTACACATACTTGCAACAATCTCAGCCTTTGTCATTGATGGCAACACATGATGTGCAAAACCATCAAAGACAATAATTTTGAACACACATGTTTCCATTTCTCTTTTCTCACTCACTCTCCCCCTTACATGATTCTTTCTTCAATTGACTTTCTTCACAAGATTCTCTCTCCCCCTAACGGATTTCTATTTTTCACATGATACTCTCTCTCCCCCTTTGACATCAATGGCAAAGGAAAAAACAATTATATTATTCTTCGCCTTTGACATTACACAACTATTCTGCAATACCTTTTCCATTAATGCTCTGAATACTCCCCCTTAGGAGCACACACCAATTTGCAACAATCTGTAATATCACTACCTCCTCTCCCTGAGAGGTAGCTACCAACATCAATCCAAAATAAGGGATAGATCTTGAGATCCAATGGATTGATGCATCTCCTTATGCATCTAGTTCAAAGAAGGAGGGACAATAACCACAAACTTCTCCCAGAGATACTCAAAAGTATCCTCAAGAAGAGACTTAGTGAATATGTCAACAATTTGATTCTTTGTAGGTACATATTCAAGCTTCACTTCATTCTCCACAACCTTCTCTCTCAGAAAATGATATCTGATTGAAATATGTTTTGTTCTTGAATGCATCACTGGGTAAAAGTACAAAGTTGTGTCACACTTTTATAAAGGAAATGGCCAACACTGATCCAACTTTTAAACTTAAATCACTAGAAAGTGGCATATATGTTTTGAATTTTGAAATGATGTAAACTAATAAAATTTATAGTTTTTACTATATTTTACGTTTGTATTTTTTTGACAAAATTAAAAAATCATTTAAATACATTTTTTTATAAATTAACACTATAATTTAGTTGTTGATAAAATGCTGAAAATTGATGTTGCATGAGACATCAAGCTTTATATAGTAAATTTTCTTCTATTTCCTTCAATTTTTTTGTGTATATTTATAACTTGAAACTTTAGGGCATGGATTTATTTTTTTACAATTTTAATAAATATATATTTTTAAATAAATATTTAAATGGGTTGTGTATTAAAACATGGATGTTTCCACTCGACGTCAACTTTTATATTAAATATTTATCTAAAATAAAAAATAAACTATACTATCTTAATCTAGATTCTTTTATCTAGGGCATCATATTTCCTAAAAAAAATTTAAATAAGTTTAGTATTTTTCTTGACATGGTAATCGACCTAATATTTTTGTGCTAATAACCTTCTTTATAAATATTAATTGAACTATTAAAATAAATATATATTTGAAAACTACACTTACGGATCTCCAAAAGGGTATTTTTACATTTTTTGTAAAATGTTATTTATTTGAGTAATAGTTGTTGAAACATTAAATTTTCAAATAATTTCATTTTTTTAGTAAATTGGCCTCAAATTGGTGCTACATATGCATTTAGCCAATAATTTTAGTTGAAAAATTTGTGGACATATAAAACTTATCTAGAATGAATCTTACTCTAGATCATATGTTTGACCAAAATTGATTTTTAGTTATAAATACTAAAATTCACTTGTGCTGATAAGTTGGCCAAAAGTGTGACACAACTTTGTACTTTTACCCCACTAGATTCTTTGAAATGTTTATTGCACTTGTATTTTCACAAAAGATAGAAATAGGCTCATCATACACCACTCTACTATCCTTCAATGGTTGCCTCATCTACAACACTTGTGTGCAGCAAGATGTTGTTGCAATATACTTAGCCTCTATAGTAGATAAAGAAACTGAATCATGTTTCTTACTTATCCATGACACCAATCTACATCCAAGAAAGAATGCACCACCACTTGTATTTTTTCTATCATCCACACAACCATCCCAATCTACATATGTGTATGCACACGATGTGAAATTAGTATCCTTTGGATAGCACAAGCCATGACCCAAAGTGCCCTTTAGGTATCTGAATATCCACTTTACTGCTGCAACATGTGACTCTCTAGGATCTTCTTGAAATCTAGCCACAAGAAAAACTACATGCATGATATCCAGTCTAGTAGTAGTTATATATAGCATTCCACCAATCATAGATTTGTACTTGCTCTGATTAGCCTCAGAGGATTCATCATTTTTTCTTAATTTGCAACCAATAACCATAGGAGTATATACCGGTTTGGAGTCTTCCATTCCAAACTTCTTCAACATCTCTTTGACATACTTTTATTATGAATAATATGCATTTATTTGTTTAATTGATTTGTAGCCCAAGGAAGAAATTCATCTCCCCAAACATAAACATGTCAAACTCTTTTTGGATCTCTTCTACAAACTTCTTACACATAGCTCCATTTCCTTCATAGATTATTTCATCAACATACACAACTACAATCAAAATTTGATCTTTCTCAACCTTAAAGTAAAAGTTACTATCTGTGGTGCCTTTATTGAATCATTGTTGTATCAAATACTTATCCAACATTGCATACCAAGCTCTAGGAGTTTGCTTCAATCCATACAATTCCTTCTTTAATCTGCAAACCATATTAGGTTTATCTGATAACTGAAATTCTTCTGGTTGTTCCATTTATACTTCTTCTTCCAACTCTCCATTCAAGAAAGAAAACTTCACATCCATCTGATAAACTTTAAAATCCTTATGTGCTACAAAAGTCAAAAAGATCTTGATTGCTTCCATTTTAGCCACTGGATCAAATGTCTCAAATTCTATTCCTTCAACTAGTGCATAGCCCTTACACACAAGCCTTTCCTTTTTTCTTACCACTTCTCCATTCTCATTGAGTTTTTTTTCTAAATACCCACTTAGTACTTATAATGTTCTTGTTTGCTAGTCTTGGGACAATTTCCCAAGTCTGGTTCTTCTCAATCTACATAAGCTCTTTCATAGCTTTTGTCCAATGTTCATCCTTGCATGCCTCAATCACTATTTTAGGTTCAACTTTAGAAAGTAAACATAGATTTACCTCTTCTTCAATAGCTTTCCTTCTTGTCAACACACCTTTTCTTTTGTCTCCAATAATCTATTCTTTGGAATGATTTATCTTTACATACATTGGGGTTATAGGGGTCTTTTTTAGAGATTCTTCTTCTTCAGCATGTGCTTCATGCTCCTTAGTTTTTTCTTCTTCTTCTCTAGAGGCGTGTTCATTTAATTCATATCCATCTATCACCGTTGAATTATGCAGATCTTCATCCACTTTGAAACTTGTACTCTCAATAATATTTCTTAATCTTTTATTGTAACATTTGTAAGATTTTCTTTTAGTAGAATATCCAAGGAAGATACCTTCATCAAACTTTCCTAAGTTTTCATTCTCTTTTGATATAGCATTTACTTTCAAACACTCTAAAGTACTTGACAATATGGATTCTTCCATATGACAACTCATAGGGATTCTTTGTGTTTTCTTTTGCTTGAACTTTGTTATGTATGTAAACAACAATATAAAATGATTCTCTCCAGTAGACTTTTGGTAGGTTATCTTCTTTTATCATAGTCCTTGGAGCTTCTTGAATAGTCCTAATAGTCCTATTTTCCCTTTCAACCACTTCATTTTGTTGAGGAGTCCTAGGGGCAGACAAATGCCTCTTTATACCATGATTCTCACAAAACATGTTAAATTCATTGGAGGTTAATTCTCCACCTCTAACAAAACTCAAACATTTGATCTTCAAATCCATTTCATTCTCAACCATAACTTTAAATGCTTTGAATCTATCTAGGGCTTTATATTTTTCTCTAAAAGATTAACCCATGTCATTCTAGAATAATCATCAATCAAAAGTATGCAATATCATTCACCTTCAAGACTTTTCACTCGTGTAGGATCGTAAAGGTCTATATGCACCAATTCCAACAATCCAGTAGAAGATTGTTCTTTACTCTTGAAACTTCTTGTTTTCTTTCCAATCTGAAACTCCTTGCAAACAACATCGATAGGCTTTGTAATCCTTGGAAAAAATCTCATTGCTTAAATTAAACTAATTGTGACCATTATCAAAATTGATGTGACACATCCTCCTATGTCATAACCATCTTTCATTAATTCAATTCATAAAACAATGACATTCAACACCCTTGAGTTGATATGCATTTCCATCTATACTCTTTCTAGCAGTAATCATAGTTCCAAACCCTTTTTTGATCTCACATCCATCATCCTAAAACATAAGATTATATCCTTTGCTACACATCTTTCCAACACTCAAAAGTTTATGCCTTAAACCCTTGACATAGTAAACATCATTAGTATTATTCTTGCCATCAAAATTGATTGAACCTATTCCACAAATCTTAGCACCTGAATCATCTCCAAATTTAACAATTCCTCCATCATATTTTTCAATTTTAACAAACTTACTCTTGTCTCCAATCATATGATTTGAGAAACCATTGTCAATGATCCAATAGTTCTTATCTTGTCTAACATGAAAAGCATATACCAAAGCACCTTTAGCCTTAACCTTTGCCTCCTTTGTCTCCCAAGCACTTTCCTTCAGACATCTTTCAAAGTTAGTAGAAATAGATTCATCTTTTAAAGGCAAGAACACACATTCATTATCATCATAGTTTTCATAATTAGATTCATCATTATAAATACTTGCATCTTCTCTAACATAATAGATTTTCTTGATCATCTTACCTTTGTTTTCCTTAATCTTATTGTTCACACTTCTTTTTGGACATTTTGAAGCATAGTGGCCTATTTTTCCACAAATGAAACATTTGAAAGGTAATTTACCTTTGTACTTACCGGTGCCCTTTTTCATCCTTCTCACAAAGTTAGCTTCTACATCATCAAGATTATCATAATCTAAATCTTTTGTATTCTATGATTTTCCAACCTTAAAAGAAGTCTCCACTTTCACACTTGTATTCAAACCAAACTCTCTCATTTAAAATGTAGTTAGTGTACCATACAACTGATCTCTAGTGTAAGTATTAAAAATTACAATTTCCTCAATAGTAGAAACTTTATGACTATAAGACTTAGGAAGAGTTCTGAGAATTTTCTTTACCACTTTAGGTTCTTTGGCATTTCCTCCAAGACCTTTGATTGGACCGACAATTTCATCAACTCTTTGCATGTATCTTGTGATATTTTCTCCTTCAAACATTCGCAGGTTCTCAAATTGTGTCTTTAAATTCTACATCTTAGCTTGTTTAACCTTATCATCTCCTTCATAAATACTTTCTATCTTATCCCAAATTTTTTTAGTAATTTTCAAATCCATCACTTTTACTAATTCAGAGTTTGCAAGACTACTCAAGAGAACAAACCTTTCTTTACCATTTTTTTCATAGGGCTTGATCTCATCATTGTACTTGGTCCATTTGTAGGTATAGTGCAATTAGTCTTCACTAACTTCCAGACATCATATCCAAGGTAAACCAGATAGCCTTCCATCTTCACCTTCCAGAATGCATAGTTTGTGTCATCAAACATAGGGATCTCCTTCTTGTTCACCATTCCAGACCTACCTCAAGTTGTTATGATTTTTTCCAAGGAACCTTTCTCTAATACCAATTGTTGAATGAACAAGACAATTGAGAGGAGGGTGAATCAGTTGTATCTTATCAAAACATCAAAACCCTCATTAACATTCAGATCCACATGCATTCATTAAACCCTTAATCTATTATGAAGTTTTAACATCAAAAGAACATAATTGAAACTTAAAAAATTCAACACCAAACATAAGAGAACGCTAGATTTACATGGAAAACCCAATGAGGGAAAAACCATAGTCAGTATGAGCTCACAATATAAGTAATTACAAAATTAGTTACAAGGGCTCACTAACAAAATAGGACACATTGTCCAGAAAGGCTCACAGCCAAGGATCACTATTGAAATCAAAAGAAGATAGAGAATAAATGTTACATAGAGAACATGATCCCAATGCAACCAAAAATCCACCACAATAGCTCCAACACCTTCGTAGTTTGTTTGAATGATTGCAGACAACTTCTACTCCCTACATTCAGTAATCAAACACTTGAAAGTTTACACTGCTCTACTTAACTTTGCATCACTCACATCACACACTTCACACACTTATCTATCTTGCATCTATTTAACCTCCATCAATAATTCAACTCATACTTATACCATCCTCAACCTTGAAACCCTTTCCAAGGTCGGTAATGCTCCTCAAACATGCAAATTCAAATTAGGTTGGTGCCAAAACACTTATGTGATGGGTAGAAGTGAAAGTAGACTACATCAAAACCTAATTGGGACCCAAATTAAGAACACCACTTAAATACACACTACCACAAACAATATTTATCCTTCACATGTAGTGTAAACACCAGGTTGGTCATTAACCATGCAAACACCATTAATAAATTAGGTGCACGCTTCATCAAACTCAAAGACAAATTGTGAACCATACAGCATGCTTGAACACAATCTAGAATATTCCTCCATCTTGAAATCCATCAAACTCCTTTGCAACAACTTCCACCTGAAGAATGTACAAACCCAGTACACTTAGACAACTCTACCAAACACTATTACTTGAAAAATTATCTTGCAAAGCACCAAACCTCAAATCCTCTTGACTAAGGTAAACTACCAAAACCATCAACACACCTTCAGAATCACAAGACTTGAAGCACAAGTGCAGAGCAACACTAAGTAAAAACATTTCTCCTAGAAACCTCTACAATGCATAGTCACACACCGTTGAACACAGCTTCTATTGTAAAACAATACAACATACCATCTCTTGAACATAGCATCTCTAAACATATCTCACCAACATATCTAAATTGTACATGCATATCTTCAACCTAGAAGAAATGTGGAGCAGAACCAGAACACCTCTCTGTAACCCAAAACAACACTGCAACACTTTGTTTCATATTTTTATCAAATTTTCTCAGAAGAACTTGGAAACAAAGCACCAAAGACACATCCACAACATCTTCAACACTACCACAACCATAGATAGAATATTATCAAAGTAATAGAAAAGGTTAACACCAGTAGCTTAACTGATGGTAACATAATGTAGCAAATCAAAGCATATACAACACCAACTATTCATCACCAATCTCTCTCAACACATATAGTTGACACCAATTCCAACACAAGCTTGTTGACATCAATGACAATACCAATTTGCACATACTTGCAAAAGATTGTAAATGGTATTTGTTGATATTGAAACTAGTTAGTATGATTTTTAAATGGAGAATTGATTGACAAATAAAATTGTCAAATCAATTTATCACTTGGTTGTGAAGTTGTAGAAATTTGTCCTCTATGGATTTGAATAAAGAAAAGATATCCATTGCAACATTTGGGGAGACTGGTGCTTGTTGAATTTGTAAATTTATGTGTTAATTTGGCTTGGACAACAAGAGTGAATTTCTTTGTTTTCATCAAATGGTATTCACATGAGTTGTTGATTTTGTTAAATGTTAAATAATTTTGAGATTACAATTTGATTGTCACAATTAGGTACTCAAGGTCATATCTAAAGCATGACACCTAGTATTTGTATCATATAGATAGCTTCTACCTATAACTTGGAACTTCATAATATCAAAATAGAAACCTACAACATCTTAAGTATAAACTTGTCGGTATTTTTAAAGAAGCATAATGGGACCTTTTTGTTGTTAAAAGGAGGTTGCTTAAGAATTATTTATTAATCTTAAATATCATCCTTATTTTCTTTTGATTACACTAATGAATAAAAAATATTTTAACATTTAATGAAATTTGTGCTTGCATTATAGGGTTGGTAGATATACAATTTTTTCTTTAGATATATATTTTTGTTTGACACCATAGCAGTACAACCCTATAGAATGAAATCACCTATATTTATCCCTATAATATTTCCATGTGTTTGTTTTGATTATATGGGAAAAACAGGTTTTGAAGGGACCCAAAACCCTTTACATCAAGTTGCATTAAAATGTTGCTAAGAAAGGAAAAGAACAATTAAAGCAACAACAACCAACAACCAACAAACAACAACAAAGAAGAAAAATAAAAGAACACAAGCATACCACAAACAAGAGAATTACTTCAGATTTTTCAGAGTATTGGCCACCTTAATCTCTTGAATGTAGTGCAAATATATCTTTCTATGTGTTTGTTAGTTTTCTAATCTATCTAGTTAAATTGGTGATGACAAAAGAGTTGCATTAGGATTTATGCAACAAAATTCTTAAAGGTTCCTAGTCAAACCTTGGATTTGGATTTTTTCTTTGTCAATATATCCTAATAGGTTTGTTTTAATATTGGGAGGGTTTTGAGGAAATATAGGTTGGGTATTTATTGGAGGGATTAGTGGAGGGATTTATTCTTCTCCACTCACATATTATCCATGCATGTTTTAAACATATGATTATACATTATTTATGTTTGAATTAGATAAAATAAATTTAAAAAATAGAAATAAATTACTAAAATTAAATGACTAGTTCATAACAATGAAAATATAAAATATTTATTACCTATCCTTTGAATCAACTATGTAGACAACCAAATCTTGTAGAAAGGAAAGTTTAGTAATTGATAGTCCAATGTGGACAACCAAATCTTGTAGAAATGAAATTTTAGTAATTGATAGTCCAATGTGTGATTACATAATAATGAGAACACATCATAGAAGAGAAAAAAGAGGACACTAAAAAATGAGGGATTTTAGTTTGTTTTATGCTATTGAAAGGAATTGCATATAAATCGTACTACATGTGCAATTTTTAAAGGTACTTATGTGGTTCATTGAAATGAAATTTAAAAATGAATAGTGGTAATATTTTATCCCTCCATCTTTGTGCATTAATCATAAGGTTCACTTAATGCATGATATAACCAAAAGTCAATAGTTTTGTTACTTTTGTAATTGAATGGGTGGAACCATAATTGATCATTATATTTGACATTGTTCAACCCAAGTGTCATAAGGTGAAGAGTCATGTGGAAGCTCAACTATTTCATATCTCATGTCATGGTTTTTTAGGTATAATTAGTCGATAGGCTTCCCCTATGGACTTGTCAATCCACAATTGACCGAAAAACCTATCTCATGTTGTTAAACCGTTGTCTCACACCGATAAACCATTTTCAATTGTGAAATTTTAGACACTCATTTTATAGAAAATTTCAACCAAAAAATTTTCTCACATTGGGAAAAACAACTTTCAAATAGGTAAAACATTTCTTTCCGCACACTTGAATACAAATTTTAACTTGTAACCAATATTCTTATTTAAAAAGGCTACAAAAATCTTGTCTAAATCTCTATATTTTTAGATCATTCTTTCACAAGTATTGTGAGTATATTGAAGTAAAAATTGTAGGGTGAGTGGTTTTCTTTCATCTCATTTTTTTTTTAAATCTTCTTTCTGCATTTCATCGTGCTTTCTCTATCACATTTAATGCCACTTGCCATCAAATTTTGTTGTTTGTTATGGCCTAAGAAAAGTACTTGCAATAAAGGAGAAAGAAAATGTATAAAATCCATCAATTTTTTGAGAGGCCAATGTGTTTAAGGTGAAGCAAAATATCTAATAGGATACGAAAAAGTCATACAACAAAGTTCAGTGACTAAAACACCACATATTGGGCTTTAACTTTAAAATGCAATGAAATAATTAAGGTTGTGGTAGTTTTCCACACTCTATAGTGTTTTTAGATTTAATGTTTATATTTTTTACATCACATGTGGCTTATAAATATTAAAAGAATTAATTAATGTTTTTAATTATTTTTATTGAAAAAATTATCACATTTTTTGCTTATTGGATTGAAATGGAGAGTGAGAGTACAAGTAAGAAAGTCAGTAGGAGTTATAAATTTTGAAATTTTGAATGTAATTTTAGACAAGGATCCATAATCAAGTTACTAAAAAATTTATCACATTTTTTTAACTATTGGATCACAATGGAGAGTGAGAGTGCAAGCAAGAAAGCAATAGGAGTTGTAGAATTTGAATGCAGTTTTGAACAAGGATCCTTTATCATATATGGTATGTCAAGCAAGGCGCCTAAAAGAGGGTGGATACTCATGATTGAGGTGGATCTAAGATCATGTGATGAAAGAGTTTTTTCAAGGAATCTATATGTGGTTGGATCATTAATTATGTTCTGTTTTATTTCATTCAAAAATAATTTTATTGTTAAATATTAAATAAATGGCATTGGGTCTCTGGTTTTGGGTAAGTGCAATAAGTTGAGTCTACTTCTAGTGTGTCATTTTTTATCTTTAAAATAGGTACCTATTCATTTTTTAGAATAGGTACCCATTTTAAAGCGGGTACTCATTCTAGAATGTTTGAAAATCACAATCCATGTTTCTCATTTGGATTTAGACTTAGAAATGTGATAGCAACCTAGGTGGTAAATACCCCCAAACCAACTCAAATTGATCAAACACACACAAGAAACCAACCCTTCAACTCTATTCACTCAAATTTCCCTATTCACACACCTAAAGGCTAGTAGCCTTCAAACCTGACTTTTCTCAATATATTTTAAATAAGGTCATACAGATACCTTCTTGACACCTTTCGAGACTCACATCATGATCTCACACAACATACTAAAAGACTCCATGAGGTTTCTTTGTAACAATATAGGGATTCAATAGACTGCCCCTATTTTTAGGACACCAAATAGCCCTCTTTTACAAAGGAGGTTCCTCCAAAACACCAAATTTCCACTCAAACTCAATAGATAGTCACCAATTGTGTTCCAAAAAAACAAAATCCGCATTCATTTGTCAATGCCATGACATCTATGACGTTGATCCACCAAACCCTCACTATACTTGCAAAATGAAAAGGGTTTACTCAAACTCATAACACTCGGGATAATCTGACTTAACAAATGTCTCCAACACATCACAATTACCCTTCAAAAACTCACAAATCCATTACATGGATAGTTCCATCACTATTTTTTGAAAACCCTACCTTAACACCTAAATTTCACATGGGAAATCACATTGCTCAGCCCTAGGGCATCATCCCAAAACCAAAAACTTGACTCCTCTGCCAACTTGACCATATGGAAACCTAACCTATCATATGACAAGTCATTCGACTGAGTTACAGGTCATGACAGTGGGTGGAATGACTTATTGCATCATTTAGACTCCAATCAAACCCTTGACTAGTTTTTTAACGGGCAATTTTAGAAAAACAATGAATTATCCCTCAAATCACAATGGAAAACTCTCAAACTTACTTCTATTGAAAGCTAATCCATGCCCCTACAAGATAAAAAATGATTCAAGGCAAGTATAGACTGTACGGAGATGTACAGAACCTAAAAAGTTCAGAAAAATGGTAAATTTGCAGAAATAAACGTTGTTATTGCTTTTGAAACTTCAATACAATCTTCTCCAACTGATGCTCGAGCCTTTTTGAGGATTTTTATACATATTCCATTCAAAACTACCCATCCTAATGCCTATAACTACTTTTCAAATTCCTATGACCTTTCACATTCCCAAAAGTTGCATCTTTCAATTTTTTTCTATGACAACTTTTTACATTTTTTTTGCAACTTTTGACTATTTGACACTAATGACTCAAAAACCACCCAATTACATAATAAATGGTCTCAATAGACCTTATTTAGTGTAAATATACCATATCTAATGCCTAAAGACCTTAACACCTAGACTTGACATGTTGACCTACATTTGTAATTTTCATGTGCTTGGGTGCACCTGCACCAAAACGACATGGTAAGCCAACCCTTAGCCTTGGACCTACAAGTACAAGGTCATGACAATATCGAGAGAAAAAGTTGACTATGTCAATATGGTTAACAGGATTTTTTAAAGAATTATTCTATGAAATTAAAACCCATTTTATATGAGATTGTGTAGATTCCAAATATATATTTTTTTTCCCAATTGGATTGTTTTTTCTATTTTTCAAATAATTTTTGATGAAATTGGTCCTTAAACTTGAAATATCAGGTTTTTTCATTATTTTAATAACTTTTTATCAAAATATTTTTTTGAAAAATAAATTGTACGTGAAGAATATTTAGAAAATTCTTTTCAATTTGAAAAAAATAAAAATAAAAAAATGATAAGTTTAGGTTATCTTATGTGTGACGTACATGTGGGATTTTCAAAATAGCAATTACAACCAATAAAAAATTAACAAAAATATATATATTCAAAAAAATATCATGAACATTCTTCAATGTGTTATAGATCATTTTCCAAAAGGATTCAAAAAAAATGCAATTATTTAGGTCAAAATATGGATGGTGTACATGTGCATGGCATGGTAAAAGAAAAGTGACTTTTAAATAGTGGTTTTTAGACATGCCTATTGAAAATCATTTTGTGTCATCTGGGTATTAAAATAAATTACATATTTGGAAACTAGACTTTGAGTACTACATTTCATAATACTGAACTTTTTTAACATTCAATCTTTAAATGCTTCAAATTTTTAGGTCAATTTTGACAAATTCTAAAAATCAGGGAAAACACTTCCACTTTTTGGCCAAAATTGAACTCAACTTCTTGCACACACCCTTTTATCTATGGTTGTTTTTATATATGATATTATAATAATAACTGGTGTTAGATCCTTGTTTGTTTCTTAACATAGAGATATTTTGAAGAATTATTTAGTATTGAATGGATATCAGCTACTGCAATTGTTGTTCTAGAGCTATTTTCACATAGAGTGAATAGTAGAGATTGAACCATTTTAATATATTAAATTTATAACATTCTTTTTTCACATATCTTATATATTATATAATATATTTCTTTATAGTTTATATTTTAAAAATTAAATGTCACTAGGCAAGAGATTGGTGTGACACAAAACAACTAAAATTTTAAAATATTGTGTTGAATAAGTGACAAACAACTTGGTTTTCTAGATGGGTACACCCTCTCACATGGTTGGTCACTTGCTTAAGACTCAACAATACAATTAGGTAACAATATGTTTTTGATATTATTACATTTGTTTTTTTTTAAATTTTGCTATATCAAATTATTGCTATCTTTACAATAAATGTAGTATCACTAGATTGGATTCATTGATCGCACCATTCATTATCCTTATCCTTGTCATTATATAATACTTTTTACATAAATAAAATAATCCAAAATCGATATATCTCAACAATTTTTAGATAGCTATATTTAAGATATCTATCTAATTATTTGTTACAACTACCAAGGAGTTGAAATGTCAAAAACAAACTTTAACTCACAGCTATTAAATTTTCATTTAAAAGATTGTAAAAATCTTGTCTTGAGCTCAATATTTTACTGTATGTAATTTTATATTGGTATAACCCTTGCACCTCCTTCTGGTGCATGTGTTAGTTATTAGATAGTGTGATAAATATTAGTAATAATATAAGTCACACAATTAGTGGAAGATATATAGTCATACATTGTACATCTCCCTATAGAGTATGTCATATATGAAATGGATAAAGCAATAAAAAATTTCTCAATTCCATTTCTTTTACATGTGTATTTCTCTTAACAAGACATAACACACACGCGCACATGTGTTAATATTACTTTCACATTCAACATATCTAGATTCTTATTTTAAGACATTATTCTTTAAATATCTATTATAATCAAAAGTAAATTCGAAGGCTCACTATCAACAAATTTCAAATTACTTCAATCACTATTACAAAATTGAACATTAATTATATTCAATAAATTATTAGCAACCATTTAAAATTGTTCAAATTGTCACAATTCTTGTTAAAAATCTTGTTATGTCATGTAACTAGAACTACATCTAAAACAAACTTTATTATAAAAGTACGTAAACAATCAAAACATTGTGGTCAACATAAATATCCACATAAATAGTCAATACTTATATCTCAAGGTACACAAAAAGAATTCTTTCGTACTCCATATCTAGCAACAAATCTTAAGAAGATTTGAATGGTAAGTATGAAAAGCTCCATTGACACAAATTTTAAGAAGATTTGAATGGTGAGAATGAAAAGCTCCATTAACACAAATTTTAAAAAGATTTGAATGGTGAGAATCAAAAGCTCCATTGACACAAATTTTAAGAAGATTTGAATGGTGAGAATGAAAAGCTTCATTAACACAAATTTTAAAACAATTTGCACCGTGAGAATGAAAAAGCTCCATTGACACAAATTTTAAGAAAATTTGAATGGTGAGAATGAAAAGCTCCATTGCCACAAACTTTACGTAGAATGAGATACAAAGAACTCTGAAACCACTCAAATTCTATGAAAGAAACAAGGCAGAAATCTATTTGATAATTTACTGAAGCAAAGATGATGAAATAGATCTTTTACTGTTCTAAAGTACAATACAATCAATCTTAAAAAGATTTGAATGATAACAAAAAGTTCATACATAGAACTCTAAAACTACTCGAATTCTATGCCAAAAAATACAATACTGAAATCTACTTGACGATTTAGTGGAGCAAAGTATCTTTACTGCTTTCGCGTACAACATATGATCTCCATTGATGTCAATTCAAATCCATAAAGTGAAGGAAATACATGCTGTCATTTTCTGAGCACCCGTGATTAGCATATTTTTCCACAATCCAACGACGAGACGAAGGAGAAGACAAAAAAATGGTACTTTACAGCATGATATATCACTTTTTCACCACTGAATTAAACTGGAGTTTTCTATTGATGTGGGAACTCCCGAATTGATATTTGGGTCAACTTCGTCGACTTTCAGCTTTTCTTACTGAAAGTAACCAAGAAAGAGACTTTGGAGGCGCGTGATTGTCCTCTTGTTTTATTTGATTTAACAAGTGGAGTGAACACACTTATTTAGATAAATCAAGCATATTTTGATGTGAGTGATGATGTATGAGATATTGTTTTGATACGAGAAGAATTGGAAGCATATTTTTAAACCTTAAAAGTTTTAGAATCTGTTAGTCTTTTCATTGTTTATGAAATGGTATTTTGGTTGATTTATAAAATCTCTGCAGTAAAAAAAAATTGTCCTGTTCAAGAATCATTTGTACTTTTATGAAAGGTAAGAGATTCAGTTGAATGGTTTTGTGTTTTTCGTTTTTTTAGTGTTATAAAGTAATTGGTTGATTTGTTAAAGTTAAAAAAAGTAATTCTTCTGTCTAAGAATTATCTTTTCTTATATAAAAGACAAGAGGTTCAGTCGGATGACTGTGTGTCTATCTTTTTTTTGTGTTTAATTGTACTTGGTTGATTTATAAAATCTCTGTAGAAAAAAAAGCAATTGTCCTATCCAAGAATCTTAAAGATACGAGGATTAGGTACTTGGATGGATTTTTATCTATTATTTTAGGTATTAAATGGTACTTGGTCAAGAATCATCTATAATTATATGAAATATAAAAGGATTGCTTGGGTGGATTTTTATCTGTTATTTTAGGCATTAAATGGTACTTGGTTGATTTATAAAATCTCTGTAGTAAAAGAAAGTAATTTTCCTATCCAAGAATCATCTATAATTATATGAAAGATAAGAGACTTACTTGGATGGCTTGCCTCTATTATTTTGGGTATTAAATGGTAGTTGATTGATTTATAAAATCTATGTAGCAAATAAAAGAAATTGTCATGTTCAAGAAGTATCTATACTTATATGACAAATAAGTTATTGTGCATATTGTTGATGTAGTTTTATGTACACCAACTTAGGTAGAACAAAAAAACTCCTACTTGAAAGGAATTTAACTCCTTTAAGGCTTTAATGATCTATTCTAGGCAATTTAGGTTCACAAAAATTTACTTAATTATGTGTTCCACAAGAAGATGTTCATGTTTCTAGAGTTGATTTGGACATGGTACAGTAGCTTTGACTAGTTTATCTCTCGATATTATCTCTACTTGAAAAAACAGGATTTATAAAATGCAATAGTGATTATTAAGCAAATAACTTGAATTGATTAGACAATAAACTCAAATTAACATTAAAAATATATCTAATTCTAATTCTAATTTATTCTCATTCTATTATAAATCTAATCTATCATAATCTAGTCAATTTTAAAATAAGATCAAAAATATTAAGGGAAGAGATATGAGATCTAAAATAAGCTTGTTTATCTAGGCTTATATCACTGGTTACCAAGTCTCCCATGTAAGCACATAAGAACCACCCAAATGGCAACTAGATAATCACAACTTGAACACTAGGATGGTGCAATCTCCAAGGAAAAGAAAGCAACATAAATTCAACAAGATGATCACATAAGACTATCTAAATTAGAAAGTGCATACATCAAGTTCAAAATAATCATATAATAAATATTTAAACTTAGATATTTTCTACTACATTGGATGAAATATAAATTGCAATGGTGAAATGACCAACTCACATGACTCATATTGGGAAATAGGAGAAAAAATGGTGTATTAAGAAAACAAAATAAGTAAAAATGTTTTCAAAGGTCACTCATAGTTTCCAATAATCTTTATAATATAAATCCTCCAGATATATAATCCCTTATAACAAGTCTTTTGGTTCTAGTTTTTCATACTAATTTTCTAGTTAGTTATGAAAGTTAATTTCCTTCAATTCTTGAGGTGAAAATAACTCAAGCTTGAATTTTCAAGGTAAAATCCTACTCAAGTCTCTCTTGTAATCTTTATTTAATTATAGCTCTAAGATGAGTTCAAATTGTAAATCAAGTATTTATTTCATGATGTGTTCATGATACTCCAAAAATCCATGGTTCATACAATGCAATATTGTACTTCATGTTAAAACTTGATGCAGAAGCATCCCGGGCGAACAGGAAATCCTCATCACCCAAAAAGATTTTCAATTGGTTGCTTTAGTTTTGGTTTGCTTTGGCTCTGTTTTGGCCTCTCTCAACACAGATGTCGACCAAAATGGAAAGGATCGGCAATGGTGACAATTGATTTTCATCTCAGGTCAAAAGGTGACTTACCGCACCCCCTTGGGTGCCTAGTTTGTCCTTAGTGGGTTGGTGGGATATATTGTGTTCATTTAACCTTTAACCACTACCCACGGTCATAATATCAATTTCCTATAGTATTGTGGGTTAAACTTGGATGTTTATTCAGGCACCGCTACCCCGCAGTACACAATTGGAAGGCTCACGATAGTGTGGGGCCCCTGCGATCCCACAGTGGGGAGTCTGAAGGTTCGCGGTCATGCAAGAACCACTACCCCACAGTCAAGATCTGAACCTTTTGTGGTATTGTAGTCAGTGTTTGGCATGGAAGTTAAAGAGAACCGCTACCCCGCGGCCATTACCAAGAGGTGTGGTGGGACTATAGCATGATATGTTAGCCGTAAATCTTCTCCAAGATCAAGGGTGGGATTCAAATGGAATAACAGAATTCCAATGGTCGTATAAGTTTGGATTTGGAATAGAGAACAGGGAGAGAGGAGAAAGAAGCGACAGGGAACCGATTGGCTTGTGAAGAAAAATCCAGAGAAGACCAAAAGGGGGGCAGAAGACCTCTTGTTTCATGTTTCAAACGAATGTGCGAGACTGCGTATAAGTTAAAGAAAGGTGTGGAAAGTAGTTGGGGTTGAATGTTTGGAAACACCATCTTAGTATGTAAGGTCACAAGTGAAAGAAGAAGCAGGGGTTGATGCTTATGAGAGGGGCCATTGAGGCTGATAACTATAATTGTTGTTTGTAATTCTGTTAAGCATATGAATGTTCAATAAAGTGGGTGTTTAGGTAATTTATCTGTTGCAATTTCCATTTTGTTGTCAAATTGATTGATAGAGAGGCGTGTGAGTGTGGTTTTTTTTTGCAGAGGGGGGTCCCCCCTTGCATCAATTGGTATTAGAGTTGGTAGTCCTAAGCGTGGAGAGGATCCACCAAGACCTGTGGGTAGAGAAGAGTGCATTAAGTGGTAGAGATGTTCAAGGAGTTGGAGAGGATTGTTGTGGGTGAGTGTGGAGTCCTGAACAATTGAGAACCGAGAGGGACAAACTATGGAGAAGAAAACAATGTGAATTGTGGAAAATTGTAGCAAGCAAGGTGGGTTGGGTCATGAGGAGACCCATATGAATACTATTTTGGGAGCAGTATTGGGAAAAATTGGAGGAAAAAATGTTAGAGAAGTTTGGACAAATAGTTTGTGAAGAAGTGGGAAAGATGGTTCCAGAAGAAGTGGGAAAGTGTGTTGGAAAGAGAGATAAAATTGGTAAAGAAGAGAAAGATGAAGATAGAAGACTGTGAAAGAGTTTATTGCAACCTCATTGGATGGAGAAAGATGAGGGAGAAGCCCCCATGGAAGAAGTAGCAACCGATACATGCCATGAGCAAGGCATGATGAGAGAAGGAAAGAAGGAAATGAGAAGTGAAGAGGTCACAACAAAGAGAGAAGAACAAGAAGTTGCAACTGATGATGACGTGGATGACATCGCAGTGAAGTTCGATGTTGCAGCTATGAGTGCAGATGAGATAAATCATTTATGTGATATTT
>VDFB02026320.1:162828545-162851975 GCA_007258455.2 Sequoia sempervirens | reverse complement strand
TCATTCTTGTTTTTTGACAAACTTGGCATTCTTTGATATACCCAAGGACTTCATCCTTGATTCCCTTCCATGTAAATCTTTCCCATTCTTTTTAGTCTTGAAGAAACCTTGGTGAGCAACTAAGGGAGCATCATGGAAAATCTTAAAAATATTCTCCCTGAGTCTAGATTCAGGCACCATGAATATTCTTTCTTTGTAGAGAATAAACTCATTCACCATTTTGTACCTCTCATCCTGTAAGGTACCTTCCATAATACTGGTGGAAAAATAGTTTTTGGCATATTTTGCAAGGATTTGTTCCTTCCAATCAATAATGATATTCATCATGGAACTCAAATGTGGCCTTCTTGACAAGGCATCAACCATAGTGTTCTTCTTCCCTTTGATATGCTCTATGTCAAAATTGTAAGCTTGCAACTTACTGACCCATTTTTTCTACCTATCATTGAGGTCTTTCTGATGAATGAAGTACTTGAGGCTATTATGATCGGTTTTCACAATGAACTTGACACTGACCAAATATTTCCTAAATTTTTTTGAAGCATGCATTATAGAAAGCATATCCTTATCATAAATTGGGTAACTTTTTTCCACACCCATCAAATTTCTATTTTCAAAAGAAATTGGGTTCTTGTTCTACATTAGAATAACACCTATCCCTTCTCTCAAAGAATCACACTAAATATCAAAGGGCTTGGAGAAATCGATTATGGGAGAAAAAGGGCATGCACTCATTTTTTCTTGAACTAATTAAAGGATTTATGTGCTACACTAGACCATACAATTGCTGGAATTTTTGTGAGATCAGTGACAGGAGCAACCATTTGAGAAAAAAACTTCACAAACCTTCTATAGAATCCATAAAGACCAAAAAAACCCTTCAATTGAGTAAGGAAATTTTGTGGTGGCTAATCCAAAATGGTCTTAATCTTCTCTTGGTCCACACTAACCCCCCTTGAGTTGATCACATGACCAAGATACAAGAGTTTGCCATATCAAAATTGCATTTGGATTCCTTTAAAAATAAGGATTATTCTTCAAGAATGCTCAACACCTCCTCCAAATATTTCATGTGATCCTCTCGAGTCTTTCTAAAAATTAGGATATCATCAAAAAATATTAGAACAAAATTCCATAGTTTCTTGTTGAACAACTCATTCATACAAGATTGGAATACTGTGAGAGCATTAGTTAAGCCAAAAGGCATAACTAAAAATTCATAATTCCCACAATGACATTTAAAGGAAATCTTTTAAACGTTCTCCTCTCAAACTCTTATTTGATGATAACCAAATCTCAAATCCATTTTTGAAAAGAAAAATTCTCCATGTAGCTCATCAATGAGATCCTTGGTATGGGGTATTGATGGTCTTCTTGTTGAGAGCTCTATAATCTATGCACATGCACATAGTTCCATATTTTTTCTTCACCAAAACCACTGATGATAAAAAAGGATTCTTGCTTAGATGAATGTGTCTCATATCCAAGATTTCTTTGATGGATATTTCAATTTCATCATTGTGCCTCTTGGGATGTTGATATGGAGTGGTGATGACAAGCTAGGAACCATCCTCCAATTCTATCATGTGCTCAATCGCCCTTTTAGGAGGCCTTCCTAGTGGTATACAATTGAGAACTGTTCTTTTCTTAGTAAGAAAATATTGTACATTAGGATGGTAATCCCCATTTTCTTCTCAAGGAATATTGAGCATGATAATACACTCTATTGCCCACTCCACTTGGTCATGGCGAATCAAGCTTTCCATTCGCTTGAAAGAGAATGCAAGTGCCTCCATTGGAAATTCCTCTCAACATAACCTTCTTCCCATTTGATTGGAATTTCAACTCCATGGATTGAAGGTTTAATGTGATCTCTCCCAAAGAACACAACAATTGGATGCCAAGAAATGCATATGTGTCACCAATGCTCACAACCTAGAAATCATCCTTGAATACATAGTTTCCCAACTAAATACTCATATTAGGTATCTTCCTTGTGCAAGTGTAAAACCATTAGCCATAATTACCTTAAAGCCTTCAAATTATTTAGTTTTGACTCCTCTTTTGGCCACAATAAATTCATCAATGAAGTTATGTGTTGCTCTAGTGTCAAAGAGAGAAAAAAATTGATGCCCACAAAGGACTCCTCAAACCCTGAATGATTTATTTTTTGAAAGCTGGAAAGTTGGGAAAGAGTGCCCTCACTCTCATTGTCTTCTTCTAACTCTTCAGAGGATTTCTCTTCTTCCTTATACTCCAAATTAGACCATTGTTCTATTTTTTTAATGCTAATTTATCAGCTAAATATACCTTTAAATGATGAAATTTTCCTCTTTTGAAGTATTTATGGCCTAGGGCTCATGGATATTTGCAAGTGAAGCATACATTTTTCCTTCTAAGCTCATTGTGGAGGTCATCATTGATTCTTGATGGAAACTTCTTTGGTTTATTAGCATCTTTATGAAAGGATAATGAAGAAGAGGAGTTGGTGGGTCAAAATCCTTAACCCATCCCCTCAATGGATCCATTAGCCCTTCAATGAAAAGGCCCACCAATACTCTTTCCATAATATTTGGAACCATGATGGAAAGCCTTTGAAATTCAAAAATGAAGGAACCAATGGAGCTATATTGTCTCAACTATGAAAGCTCTCTAAATTGCATCTCAAGATCTCTCTTGTTAGATATTTCAATGATTTTTTTGTAAACTCATCATAGGTGTTGATCAAAGTGTGGCCAAGTGTGACCAAGCCAAGGTACCACCACTCATGGGCAGCTCCATCTAAGTGTAAAGTAAAAAAATTTACGGCATCCTCTTCTGGCATTGGTCTTAGGGATAAATAGTTGTCCAATTTTTGGACCCAAGCTTGGGTAGTGCACTTGTCACTCCCATCAAAGTGATCTAGAGTCACATTTCCCAAGGATTTTTTGTAGTCTTTCTTCATGAAAGGACCTATGTTTTCAACTCTTCTACCCTTTATTTTCTTCTTTTGACTTATAAACTACTCTAGAGACAAAATGTCTTGAATCTCAACTAGAAGAGTTACATACTCTGCATAAATAGCTCTCACTTCAATTGCCATGGGAATTAGGACTTCTTATTCAGGTAGGGGTTCCTCCCTATGAGTGAATGTAGGATGAAGAGGCCTAGTGATAGATTGAACATGAACACCATTGGTGTGTCCATTATTGCCTCTATGATTATACATGTTTGAAGCACTAATTTACTCATTCTAAAAGTGAGGTGTTTGAGGCATATTCTGACCCATTTTGAAGGAATTTGTGACATAATGTCTATCATGGTATCAAATTTCCTTTTTCTCTATAATTTGGGCTACTTATTTGGGTTGGTCCCTTATCCTTTATTTCCATAACTTTTAATGCGCTATCACTACCACAAGCTGAAATTTGACGAACTCTTAGGACTTCTGAGAAAGTGTCCTCAAATTTCAAAGAATATAAAAGATAGATATTTCAAAGACCATAAACTCCAGTTGAGGACACTTTCCTAGAAGTCCTAAGAGTTCATCAAATTTCAGCTTGTAATAGTGATAGTGTATTAAAATTTATGGCAAGAAAGGATAAGGGACCAACCCAACTAGATAGTCCAAATTCTAGAGAAGAAAGGAAAATTGATACCACTGTAAGGAAACTTGCAACCATTTAAAGAAAATTTCCACATAACCCAAATATGAAATCATGCAAGTAAATACTCAATATCAACATGAAAGAGAATATACAACATACCCATGAAAGATGACACAAGATATACCTTGGGAGAACCCTCAAGAGGGAAAAACCTAGCCTCCAAAAGCATCCACACTCCATGTATTATTCAGCAATGAAAAACCCATTACAATATATCTTCAGAGACTCCATGAACACTTATGAAGCACAAGCTATCCATGCATTCCATGTGACCAACCATGAATCCACACATCCCATGACATGCTTCAAAGCCTCACACATGCACAAGCTCAACTTGCTAACCTGCAACAAACTCTCCAACCCTAGACAACTACCCTTGAGGTTGCTTTTATAGAAGGAAGCTCCCACAAAACCACCAAGTGGTATTACCTAAACCATGTGCCCAAAACCATGAACTTACAAAATCATGTGACCCCACATTTAATATTGGGTACTTTATTATATTTTATTTTTCCCCAATATTAAATAATTGCATTTTATAATTAAGTCCCAATGTCACATACAACATAAAGTGGCCCCAACATTATAACTCCTAGTGATGCACGTCCATCTAGGTACCCCTAGGTGCACCACACACATAATTATAAATTAAACATTATAAGAATTATGCAAGGTGTACAACACCTAATCCTAACAATTGCCCACTTGTTGTATACATTGCATAAGGGGGTAACAAGTAAGCTCAAACACCAAGATAATAAACTCCATAGGCAACATGTACCATCCTGGAATCCAAGTACTCCATGTGCTCCATCAGGATACCTATAACAAGAACCAAGGTGACCACCATATCATCCATGAATGCTCTCATCCTCCATCATGCCAATGCACTAAGATAAGAACACATCCAAAGAGATGTCACACTAACTGTCCCAAAGAAGCATAATCCTACCTCAAACCGATATCTCAAAACATAAACACTCAATCCAAAGGTAAAGATATGCACTAGTAGCTGTCAAGAATAAACCACCATAGATGAAATGACACCCACAACAAGTGCCAACACATCCAAATATCCATACCTCCAAGGTATACATAACATAGTAAACTCATGCCATCACATATCCACCCATAAACCACAATAACAAACTCCATGTGCAAATCTGTCAAAGAGTGACATACACAACTAGGAGCTCCCATTGCATGGGAAATATCTAGATGAATGAAAAACTTGGAATGAGTGCATTCAACACATCTCTTTGTTAACATTCAAAAAATAAGGCAACATCACAAGTGATTAAGGCATACAGAGTCTACTAAAAACATCACATAGAAGATGTAAACATGTAGTACCAATGAACATCCACAATGATATGCAAAACCTACAAACCAAACACCTGTAGCATGTCCTCCTGCACACACCTCTAAATGCCAACTATGTCAAGTATGATATCCACAACACCCCATAACAAAATCCATAACAACATCCAACCGTCCAATCACCAAGATCAAACATAACATATGTATCATGTAACTAATCATGGATGTAAGCATCTCAAAACAAGAAGATGAAACTCAATGTAACCATTCCTAGACCAAGGAAATCAAACCAATAAACCATCTCCTAAAACCAACATGTACAAGGAGATAGACATGCCAACACTCCTCAAATGAACCCTCTAGAACCAAATACCCATCCAACTCAAGATCCATATCCATGAGAAGAAAAAATCATAAACATAAAACACCTGAAAGAAAAATGGGAAATACCTCTCAAGTGAACCGCCGAGTGGAACAAGAGTGGGGAATGAGAATTCTCCTCTAGGATATCCAAGTCATCATTAATCAACCAATAACACTCTCCTCATTGGTCCATGTTGAACTCACATCCAACCAAGGTGTAGGCTCCTCAGACTTCCTACTAAAATATCATCAAGAGTAACTGTCTCAAAATCATGTCTCTAATCACAAGAGAACACCAAGCTTCACCTAAGTCTCCATGTATACATGAGCACCTGTAGCTGATAAATCCATGCTAAAATCCAAGAAAATGATCAAAGTACTCAATACAAAGAGAACCAACCAAGATCAAAATCATATCTCCAACTGTAGAATCGAGAACATAAACATGACATCATCTTCTCACATCTTCTCAAAAGAAGATCACATGCTCAAATCATCATAACATGTACCATGCCACAACTCTAAACTGGTAATCAAGAGTATACCATGACATAATAACAAAACCATCCTACAACCAAGGATCACTTGTCAAAACCAACAAGTCATAAACAATACCTCAACATCTTCAACACCTGATGTCAATGAACTCTCACTCTAGCACACATAATCCAAGAGCTTCTCTGTGACACCAATCAACCCCTAATGAAGAAAACCATCCATAATCAACAATGGATCCACATCATTGAAAAATGCTCCCACTGAACTGCAATACCGAGCAATCCCATGGCATCATGATGCACACAACCAACACCATATCACTATCATAAGCTCACACCAAACCTGTGAATCCAAGCTCTCAATGACAACATGATAACCATCCTCTAAAGCAAGAAGATACACCTCCAAACCATCATAACCATATCCATCACCACTAATCCATCATTGCCAAAATCTCCCACTAAAAAGTGTAACCAAGCTATCCATGACATCATGTTACCAATCTCCTCAAACCAAGAAGATACACCACCACAACCTGAATCAGGATCCAATCCAACACCACCAACGATGCACTTGCATAAACCATCATGACATTCCAAAGTCTCTAATGCACAAGAAACATCCATTACACCATGATCACCACCAGATGTACCGACACCTCAACTCAACTGTGTCCACATATCTGCATAATCATAGTCAACTGCATAGGTATCATATCATGACTGTACCTAGTAATACCATCTCACCTCCTCAACATGACAAAAAAACCAACAAACCAAGTGACTAAACCAAGCCACCAAAATTGAACATGAATCAGCACTAAAATATCAATTGGAAAAGACAACCCATGTCCAAGTCATAAATGCAACATGTAAGTATAAATTGCCTACAACATTGCACAACTTGTAGATACAACAATGCAACATACAAATCCAATCAAATACTGATAACCATGTCATAAAGAGAATAGTCTAAGATGTACAACTAAGCATACAATGAATCCAACATTAAATCACCAAAATCCAATCATCCATAAGCTCATAATATCTCCATAGTCAAAGAGACCCATAATCAGCTCAGGTGAGAGAAACAACAAATAAACCATGCCAAAATAACTCCAAACTTGATCCACTATGTAGTTCTTTGAACAATCTTTTTGTTGACTATTCGAAGTCCAAAATTTGACTCCCTATGCACTCAATATCATCTCTCGAAGCTGAAATAGAACACCTAACTTTGACCAAGAAAAACACTATTAAAACTACAAAATCTAGAAAGTGTAGAGCTCTAAGTCACCTTTCCAATGAGTCCAAGAAGAGCAAAAACGAACAATTTGGGTGAAAGTTATGCCCTCTGGAAAAAGTTGCATAATTTGACTATATAAGCAAGTTTTGGTGGACCCCACTTAATTATCCAAACAAATTTAATTTTTAATTTTCAAAAAACTTCAAGTTTATGGATCCAATCCATCATTCAAAAGCAACTTAATTTTTTAATTTCAAGGCTTTAATACATGGTGGTGGGTGGTTTAAGAATATTTGATTTAAAATTTATGGATTTTCTTTTCCAAGATTTCTATGGCCACATATATTTCTAAAGGAATTCAAAGATTTTTTTTATCACCTTAGCGGGTATGGATGTGCAGACTCGTAACCCCATTAATATTTTTTGTTTTCAAATTTTTTTAATAAAGTTTCAAAGACCGATTTTAACCTTTTTTTTATTTTATATTATATTTTGTAGGAAACAATTTTCAACCACGAGAGTTTTATTTTCTGATTTTTTTTAATATTTTCATTTTTTTGAGTAGGACATTGACGTCCGTACGACCTGCAAATAGGGCATTTTACAAAAAAAAATGCATTTTTTTCAATAACCAAAATAGGGAAAATTATATATCAAAATTCGTCTCTTGGCCAACCTGAATCCAACCATGAGGTTCACTTTGTCCCAAGAGGTCATCTGTAATTTTTCCCCCACAAAACCCCCATTTGAATGTACAACCAAGAAACCCTATTTTTCCAAAAAAATTCACAACCCAAATCTGCAAACTACCCATCAAAACAACAAACCCAAAACCCTTAGATTAGCAATAAAACACCTACAAAACTCTCATATCTTGCCACTGTCTTTCATTCTCTCATGCATCCTAGGGTTATCCAATCCACAACCAATGATCTGATACCACTTGTAAGGAAACTTGCAACCATTTACAGACAATTTCCACATAACCCAAATCTGAAATCATGCAAGTAAATACTCAATATCAACATGCAAGAGAATAGACAACATACCCATGGAAAATGACACAAGATATACCCTAGGAAAACCATCAAGAGGGAAAAACCCAGCCTCCAAAAGCATCCACTCTCCATGTATTATTCAACAATGAAAAAACCATTACAATACATCTTCAGAGACTCCATGAACACTTCTGAAGCACAAACTATCCATGCATTCCATGTGACCAACCATGAATCCACACATCCCATGCCATGTTTCAAACCCTCACACACACACAAGATCAACTTGCTAACCTGCAACAAACTCTCCAACCCTAGATAACTACCCTTGTGGTTGCTTTTATAGAAGCAAGCTCCCACAAAACCACCAAGTGGTGTTACATAAACCATGTGCCCAAAACCATGAACTTACAAAATCATGTGACCCCACATTTAATATTGGGTACTTTATTATAATTTATTTTTCCTCAATATTAAATAATTACATTTTACAATTAAGTCCCAATGTTACATACAACATAAAGTGGCCCCAACATTATAACTCCTAGTGATGCACATCCATCTAGGTACCCCTAGGTGCACCACACACATAATAGTAAATTAAACATTATAAGCATTATGCAAGGTGTACAACACCTAATCCCAACAACCATGCTAGACATGATGTCACAAATGCTTTTCAAAATGGGTTAGAATATGCATCAAGCACCTCACTTTTAGAAAGAGGAAATTAGTGTTTCAAACATGTATAATCATAGAGGCAACAATGGAGACACTAATGGTGTTCATGTTGGATTTGTCACTAGGCCCCTTCAGCCTATGTTCACTCATAAGGAGGATCCCCTACCTGAAAAAGAAGTCATAATTCCCATGACAGATGAAGTGAGGGCTAGTTATGTAGAGTACATAACTTTTCTAGTTGAGATTTAAGACATTTTGTCTCTAGAGTAGTTTAATCAAAAGAAGAAGAGAGGGGGTGGAAGAGTTGAAAACATAGGCCCTTTCATGCAAAAAAGACTACCACCAAGCCTTGGGAAAGGTTATTCTAGCTCACTTTGATGGGTGTGACAAGTGCATTGTCAAAAGAGTTTAGAAATTTATACTTAATTTCCTACCTAGTCCCCCCTATTTTGTCTAGCCTTTGTTTCTAGCAACAATAGACCTTTTCAAAAAGATATTACACTTAAGTTATAAAAAATAATGATAAAACATTATAAATTAAGTGAATAATTTAATTATTTCACCCCAAGTTATGAAAATCTTGAAACACATCAGAATCCAATTTTAACCATGCTAATATGATACCAAGGCATTAGATGAATAATAGAATCCATTGGTGACTTACTATAAATAGACATGATCTCCAAGAAGTTTGGACACCCCAAAAATCTAAAAACACTTTAGAGAGTGTCATTCATACTAGTATTTCCCATTGAGCTCATTTCTAATAAAATAAACTTTGTAACTCTAAAATTGCATCCTCCAAGAACTTTGGAGTCCCCTTTCCTTACCACTTAGCCCATAGAAACTCAAGAAATAGCCTAATGATCTTGAAGTGATTAGGCCTAAGAAGGATACATTACATCACTAAGAATTATTGATACAACATATCCAAGGGTCCTTGGGAGACTGACTTTACAAAAAATAAAAAATGAGCTTAATAGATCTAATGGATATCCATCTTAAATAAGATGAACTATCCTAAGAATTACACCTTGAAATATTGTAAATCTACCCTTAAAATTTTCAAGGGTCATTGCATTCCCCAACTCATCCAAAGATCTCAAAATTTTATTTGTTAGTGACATCATCATTTTATGATAGAGCTCTCAAGACCAATATTGTACACAAGAAAAACCTAGAAAAACCACACACACCACTATCCTTTGGGTAGAGTCCCACCAACAAGCCACTCATTCATGGACCAATGTTTTTTTAATCTAAGTGCATTTGAGCAAAGAACATGGGACCCACCACCCATGTTGACTCAATAAGAATGAACCAGTTATGAAGCTAGAGATTGCATTTTAAGTTCAAGCATAATGACACCCTAATGGCTATTGATCAAACATTGTATTTTTTGGTCCTTGGAAACATGAGATGACCTAAATCATTTACAACATGTGAAGTTATAAGGGCCACACAATCTTCTATCTCACTTGATAAATCAATGGGGACCATGTGATTCATGTTGACATCACTATGGATTATGTGAATAGGACCCCTATTCTAATGTGATCACATGCATATACAAAAATGTAAAAGATATATCTCACCACTTGATGACTTAGCCACAATGGACCATGCTTGAAATGCTAGCTTTCCAAATTCAATAAGAGGATATCTAATTTTCATTGATCATTCCATATCAAATTCACAATAAATGGTCACTAGAACCTACATAACTTTGTCATCTCTAATACCTCAAGAAATTCTAATGACACCTAATGAAAATATTGGCAATGATTCTTAGGCCTTCCACTACATAGAAGCACTTCTACATAAGACATTCATTTCTTTCTATTATAATATTATTGACCCCTTAGTTCAATAAAATCATTTGATAACACTCAAAACTCACCACTCCACTTCCTTAGGACATGATATCTTATAATCACATTTTAATACTCTTAGCATAAAGATCAATGTTCTCATATTTCTCTAGGGATTGTACCATCATATGATTATTCTTAGGCCACTGTTAAAGCATATATAAAGCTTGGAAAACACACTTGATAATTGAATAAATATTATCAAGGAAAGTACAAAATATTTGTATCCTAATTAGAGCTTGGAAAAGGATAATTCAATATGGCCGATTGAATTAAATTTCTTAGATTGGTTATCAATATTGAGTAACCAAAACCATTTGAAGAGATAGAATAGGTTGATATATAGGATGAGTAATAATAGGGGTATAATTTATGATGCAAGGGGGGGACTCCCCTCTGCGAAAACAACCCACACTCACATGCCTTTCTATCAATCAATTTGATAACAAAATGGAAATTGCAACAGATAAATAACCAAAACACCCAATTTATTGAATATTCGTATGCTTAACAAAAGTAAAAACAACAATTACAATTATCGGCCTCAGTGGCTCCTCTCATAAGCATCAACCCCTAATTCTTATTTCACTTGTGACCTTGCATACTAAGATGGTGTTTCCAAACATTCAACCCCAACTGATTTCCACACCTTTCTTTAACTTATACACAACCTCACACATTCATTTGAAACCGGAAACGAGAGGTCTACTGACCCCTCTTTTGGTCTTCTCTTGGAATTTTCTTCACAAGCTAATCGATTCCCTATTGCTTATTTCTCCTCTCTCCCTATTGTCTTCACAAAATCCAAACTTATATGACCATTTGTATTCTGTTATTCTGTTTGAATCCCACCCTTGATCTTGGAAAAGATCTACGATTAACATATCATACTGCAGTCCTACCACACCTCCTGGTAACGGCTACAGGGTAGCGATTTCCTTTAACTACCATGCCAAATACTGACCACAATATTGCAGATGGTTCAAATCTTGACCATGGGGTAGTAGTTCTTGCATGAACACATACCTTCAAACTCCCCGCCATGGGATCATGGGGGCCCTGCACTACCACGAGCCTTCCAGCTACGTACCACAGGGTAGTGGTGCCTGAATAACCATCCAAGTTTGACCTACAATACCACAAGTAATTGATATTCTAACTACAGGGTAGCATTTAAGGGCTGAATGAACACAATACACCCTGCCAGCCTGCTAAGGACAAACTAGGCACTTGTAGGGGTGTGGTAAGTCACCTTTTGACCCAAGATGAAAATAAATTGTTACCACTGTTGATGAAGGTTGATCCTTTCCATTCTGGTTGACATCTGTGTTGAGAGAGGCCAAAATAGAGCCAAAGCAAACCAAAACTGAAGCAACCAATTGAAAATATTTTTGGGTGACGAGGATTTCCTATTCGCCTGGGATGCTCCTACATCAGACACACTGGGTAGAAATATTGTGAGCATATGCTCAGAATGGTGGAGTTAAGTGATAAAACCACTCTTTGAGATTGTAAACAATCTATAGCAAACTCCATCATTGTAACAAGTGCCCCAAAACTATTTTTTCTTCCATTTTTTCTAGTATCGCGTTGGAGCACGCACCATTTCTCTCCAAAAACACCACATCTTCCTCCCCTTCTCCATCATGGACTCATGTCCACCAAAGCTCAACCTCCTCCACCAAATACTTTTCACACTCCTCTCCTCTTTTGTGGGTTCAAACCCACCTTTGACCACCTCCACCAAAACCCTGTGACATCCTCCACAATTTCTACCAACAAATATGTAGGATCTAGAACATGCTCTTGTCTTCTATCCAACTCACTTTTTATTACCACATCTAAAAATAAAATATCACATAACTAATTTACCTCATCCGCACTCGCAGCTGCAACATCGAACTTCACTGCAATGTCATCCACGTCCTCATCAGCTGCAACTTCTTGTTCTTCTCTCTTTGTTACGACCTCTTCACTTCTCACTTCCTTCTTTCCTTCTCTCATCATGCCTTCCTCACGACATGTCTCAGTTTCTACTTCTTCCACAGGGGCTACTCCCTCATCTTTCTCCATCCAACTGAGGCTGCAATACTCTCTTTCGTAGTCTTTTGTCTTCATCTTGCTCTTCTTTACCACTTTTCTCTCACTCTTTCCAACACACTTTCTGACTTCTTCTCAAACCATCTTTCCCACTTCTTCACAAACTATCTATCCAAACTTCTCTAACATTTCATCCTTCAATTTTTCCCAATACTACTCCCAAAATAGTATTCGTATGGGTCTCCTCACAACCCAACCCACCTTTCTTGCTACAATCTTCCACAATTCACATTCTTTGCTTCTCCATGGTTTGTCCCTCTCGATTCTCAATTGTTTAGGACTCCACACTCACCCACAACAATCCTCTCAAAATCCTCGAACAACTCTACCACTTCATGCACTCTTCTCTACCCACAGGTCCTCGTGGATCCTCTCCACACTCAGGACTACCAGCTCTAATACCAATTGATGCAAGGGGAGACTCCCCTCTGTGAAAAAACCCCACACACATGCCTCTCTATTAATCAATTTCATAAAAAAATGGAAATTGCAACAGATAAATAACCAAAACACCCTCTTTATTGAACATTCATATGCTTAATAGAATTACAAACAACAATTATAGTTATCAGCCTCAGTGGCCCCTCTCATAAGCATCAACCCCTGCTTCTTCTTTCACTTGTGACCTTACATGCTAAGATGGTGTTTCCAAACATTCAACCCCAACTGCTTTCCACACCTTTCTTTAACTTATACGCAGCTTCACACATTTGTTTGAAACATGAAACAATAAGTTTTTCACCCCCCTTTTGGTCTTCTCTTGGCTTTTTCTTCACAAGCCAATCGGTTCCCTGCCACTTCTTTCTTCTCTCTCCCTGTTCTCTCTGCCAAATCCAAACTTATATGACCATTGGCATTTTGTTATTCCATTTGAATCCCACCCTTGATCTTGGAGAAGATTTATGACTAACATATAATACCACAGTCCCGCCACACCTCTTAGTAATGGCCGCAGGGTAGTGGTTGCCTTTAAATTCCATGCCAAACTTTGACTGCAATACCATAGAAGGTTCAGATCTTGACTGCAGGGTAGCGGTTCCCACATGATTGCAAACCTTCAGACTCCCCACTGTGGGATCGCAGGGGCCCTGCACTATCATGAGCCTTCCAATTGTGTATTGCGGGGTAGTGGTGCCTGAATAACCATCCAAGTTTAACCCACAATACTGTAGGAAATTGATATTTTGACTGTGGGGTAGTGGTTAAGGGTTAAATGAACACAATATACCCCACCATCCCACTAAGGACAAGCCAAACACCTACGGGGGTGCGGCAAGTCACCTTTTGACCCGAGATGAAAATCAATTGTCACCATTGCTGATCCTTTCCATTTTGGTCAACATCTGTGCTGAGAGAGGCCAAAACAAAGCTAAAGCAAACCAAAACTAAAGCAACCAACTGAAAATATTTTTGGGAGATGAGGATTTCCTATTTGCCCAGGATGCTTCTACATCAAGTTTTAACATGGAGTACAATATTGCATTGTATGAACAATGGATTTTTGGAGTATCATGAACACATCATGAAATAAATACTTGATTTACAATTTGAACTCATCTTGGAGCTATAATTAAATAAAGATTACAAGAGAGACTTGAGTAGGATTTTACCTTGAAAATTCAAGCTTGAGTTATTTTCACCTCAAGAATTGAAGGAAATTAACTTTCATAACTAACTAGAAAAATTAGTATGAAAAATTAGAACCAAAAGACTTGTTATAAGGGATTATATATCTGGAGGATTTATATTATAAGGATTATTGGAAACTATGAGTGACCTTTGAAAATATTTTTACTTATTTTGTTTTCTTAATACATCATTTTTTTTCCTATTCCCCAATATGAGTCATGTGAGTTGGTCATTTCACCACTACAATTTATATTTCATCCAATGTAGTAGAAAACATCCAAGTTTAAATATTTATTATATGATTATTTTGAACTTGATGTATGCACTTTCTAATTTAGATAGTCTTATGTGATCATCTTGTTGAATTTATGTTGCTTTCTTTTCCTTGGAGATTGCACCATCCTAGTGTTCAAGTTGTGATTATCTAGTTGCCATTTGGGTGGTTCTTATGTGCTTACATGGGAGACTTGGTAACCAGTGATATAAGCCTAGATAAACAAGCTTATTTTAGATCTCATATCTCTTCCCTTAATATTTTTGATCTTATTTTAAAATTGACTAGATTATGATAGATTAGATTTATAATAGAATGAGAATAAATTAGAATTAGAATTAGATATATTTTTAATGTTAATTTGAGTTTATTGTCTAATCAATTCAAGTTATTTGCTTAATAATCACTATTGCATTTTATAAATCCTGTTTTTTCAAGTAGAGATAATATCGAGAGATAAACTAGTCAAAGCTACTGTACCATGTCCAAATCAACTCTAGAAACATGAACATCTTCTTGTGGAACACATAATTAAGTAAATTTTTGTGAACCTAAATTGCCTAGAATAGATCATTAAAGCCTTAAAGGAGTTAAATTCCTTTCAAGTAGGAGTTTTTTTGTTCTACCTAAGTTGGTGTACATAAAACTACATCAACAATATGCACAATAACTTATTTGTCATATAAGTATAGATACTTCTTGAACATGACAATTTCTTTTATTTGCTACATAGATTTTATAAATCAATCAACTACCATTTAATACCCAAAATAATAGAGGCAAGCCATCCAAGTAAGTCTCTTATCTTTCATATAATTATAGATGATTCTTGGATAGGACAATTACTTTCTTTTACTATAGAGATTTTATAAATCAACCAAGTATCATTTAATGCCTAAAATAACAGATAAAAATCCACCCAAGCAATCTTCTTATATTTCATATAATTATAGATGATTCTTGACCAAGTACCATTTAATACCTAAAATAATAGATAAAAATCCATCCAAGTACCTAACCTCTTATCTTTAAGATTCTTGGATAGGACAATTACTTTTTTTTCCACAGAGATTTTATAAATCAAGCAAGTACAATTAAACACAAAAAAAAAGACAGACACACAGTCGTCTGACTGAACCTCTCATCTTTTATATAAGAAAAGATAATTCTTGTACAGAACAATTACTTTTTTTAACTTTAACAGATCAACCAATTACTGTATAACACTAAAAAAATGAAAACACAAAACCATTCAACTGAATCTCTTACCTTTCATAAAAGTACAAATGATTCTTGAACAGGACAATTTTTTTTTACTGCAGAGATTTTATAAATCAACCAAAATACCATTTCATAAACAATGAAAAGACTAACAGATTCTAAAACTTTTAAGGTTTAAAAATATGCTTCCAAGACTAACAGATTTTATCTAGTGTGTTCACTCCACTTGTTAAATCAAATAAAACAAGAGGACAATCACGCGCCTCCAAAGTCTCTTTCTTGGTTGCTTTCAGTAAGAAAAGCTGAAAGTGGACGAAGTTGACCCAAATATCAATTCGGGAGTTCCCACATCAATAGAAAACTCCAGTTTAGCTCAGTGCTGAAAAAGTGATATATGATGCTGTAAAGTTCCATTTTTTTGTCTTCTCCTTCGTCTCGTCGTTGGATTGTGGAAAAGCTGGTGTTAATTTTAGAACCTGTCAGGAAAAATATGCTAATCACGGGTGCTCAGAAAATGATAGCATGTATTTCCTTCACTTTATTGTATTGTATTGTACTTTAGAACAGTAAAAGATCTATTTCATCATCTTTGCTTCAGTAAATTATCAAATAGATTTCTGCCTTGTTTCTTTCATAGAATTTGAGTGGTTTCAGAGTTCTTTGTATCTCATTCTACCTAAAGTTTGTGGCAATGGAGCTTTTCATTCTCACCATTCAAATTTTCTTAAAATTTGTGTCAATGGAGCTTTTCATTCTCACGGTGCAAATTGTTTTAAAATTTGTGTTAATGAAGCTTTTCATTCTCACCATTCAAATCTTCTTAAAATTTGTGTCAATGGAGCTTTTGATTCTCACCATTCAAATCTTTTTAAAATTTGTGTTAATGGAGCTTTTCATTCTCACCATTCAAATCTTCTTAAAATTTGTGTCAATGGAGCTTTTCATTCTCACGGTGCAAATTGTTTTAAAATTTGTGTTAATGAAGCTTTTCATTCTCACCATTCAAATCTTCTTAAAATTTGTGTCAATGGAGCTTTTGATTCTCACCATTCAAATCTTTTTAAAATTTGTGTTAATGGAGCTTTTCATTCTCACCATTCAAATCTTCTTAAAATTTGTGTCAATGGAGCTTTTCATACTTACCATTCAAATCTTCTTAAGATTTGTTGCTAGATATGGAGTACAAAGAGTTCTTTTTGTGTACCTTGAGGTATAAGTATTGTCTATTTATGTGGATATTTATGTTGACCACAATGTTTTGATTGTTTACATACTTTTATAATAAAGTTTGTTTTAGATGTAGTTCTAGTTACATGACATAACAAGATTTTTAACAAGAATTGTGACAATTTGAACAATTTTAAATGGTTGCTAATAATTTATTGAATATAATTAATGTTCAATTTTGTAATAGTGATTGAAGTAATTTGAAATTTGTTGATAGTGAGCCTTCGAATTTACTTTTGATTATAATAGATATTTAAAGAATAATGTCTTAAAATAAGAATCTAGATATGTTGAATGTGAAAGTAATATTAACACATGTGCGCGTGTGTGTTATGTCTTGTTAAGAGAAATACACATGTAAAAGAAATGGAATTGAGAAATTTTTTATTGCTTTATCCATTTCATATATGACATACTCTATAGGGAGATGTACAATGTATGACTATATATCTTCCACTAATTGTGTGACTTATATTATTACTAATATTTATCACACTATCTAATAACTAACACATGCACCAGAAGGAGGTGCAAGGGTTATACCAATATAAAATTACATACAGTAAAATATTGAGCTCAAGACAAGATTTTTACAATCTTTTAAATGAAAATTTAATAGCTGTGAGTTAAAGTTTGTTTTTGACATTTCAACTCCTTGGTAGTTGTAACAAATAATTAGATAGATATCTTAAATATAGCTATCTAAAAATTGTTGAGATATATCGATTTTGGATTATTTTATTTATGTAAAAAGTATTATATAATGACAAGGATAAGGATAATGAATGGTGCGATCAATGAATCCAATCTAGTGATACTACATTTATTGTAAAGATAGCAATAATTTGATATAGCAAAATTTAAAAAAAAACAAATGTAATAATATCAAAAACATATTGTTACCTAATTGTATTGTTGAGTCTTAAGCAAGTGACCAACCATGTGAGAGGGTGTACCCATCTAGAAAACCAAGTTGTTTGTCACTTATTCAACACAATATTTTAAAATTTTAGTTGTTTTGTGTCACACCAATCTCTTGCCTAGTGACATTTGATTTTTAAAATATAAACTATAAAGAAATATATTATATAATATATAAGATATGTGAAAAAAGAATGTTATAAATTTAATATATTAAAATGGTTCAATCTCTACTATTCACTCTATGTGAAAATAGCTCTAGAACAACAATTGCAGTAGCTGATATCCATTCAATACTAAATAATTCTTCAAAATATCTCTATGTTAAGAAACAAACAAGGATCTAACACCAGTTATTATTATAATATCATATATAAAAACAACCATAGATAAAAGGGTGTGTGCAAGAAGTTGAGTTCAATTTTGGCCAAAAAGTGGAAGTGTTTTCCCTGATTTTTAGAATTTGTCAAAATTGACCTAAAAATTTGAAGCATTTAAAGATTGAATGTTAAAAAAGTTCAGTATTATGAAATGTAGTACTCAAAGTCTAGTTTCCAAATATGTAATTTATTTTAATACCCAGATGACACAAAATGATTTTCAATAGGCATGTCTAAAAACCACTATTTAAAAGTCACTTTTCTTTTACCATGCCATGCACATGTACACCATCCATATTTTGACCTAAATAATTGCATTTTTTTTGAATCCTTTTGGAAAATGATCTATAACACATTGAAGAATGTTCATGATATTTTTTTGAATATATATATTTTTGTTAATTTTTTATTGGTTGTAATTGCTATTTTGAAAATCCCACATGTACGTCACACATAAGATAACCTAAACTTATCATTTTTTTATTTTTATTTTTTTCAAATTGAAAAGAATTTTCTAAATATTCTTCACGTACAATTTATTTTTCAAAAAAATATTTTGATAAAAAGTTATTAAAATAATGAAAAAACCTGATATTTCAAGTTTAAGGACCAATTTCATCAAAAATTATTTGAAAAATAGAAAAAACAATCCAATTGGGAAAAAAAATATATATTTGGAATCTACACAATCTCATATAAAATGGGTTTTAATTTCATAGAATAATTCTTTAAAAAATCCTGTTAACCATATTGACATAGTCAACTTTTTCTCTCGATATTGTCATGACCTTGTACTTGTAGGTCCAAGGCTAAGGGTTGGCTTACCATGTCGTTTTGGTGCAGGTGCACCCAAGCACATGAAAATTACAAATGTAGGTCAACATGTCAAGTCTAGGTGTTAAGGTCTTTAGGCATTAGATATGGTATATTTACACTAAATAAGGTCTATTGAGACCATTTATTATGTAATTGGGTGGTTTTTGAGTCATTAGTGTCAAATAGTCAAAAGTTGCAAAAAAAATGTAAAAAGTTGTCATAGAAAAAAATTGAAAGATGCAACTTTTGGGAATGTGAAAGGTCATAGGAATTTGAAAAGTAGTTATAGGCATTAGGATGGGTAGTTTTGAATGGAATATGTATAAAAATCCTCAAAAAGGCTCGAGCATCAGTTGGAGAAGATTGTATTGAAGTTTCAAAAGCAATAACAACGTTTATTTCTGCAAATTTACCATTTTTCTGAACTTTTTAGGTTCTGTACATCTCCGTACAGTCTATACTTGCCTTGAATCATTTTTTATCTTGTAGGGGCATGGATTAGCTTTCAATAGAAGTAAGTTTGAGAGTTTTCCATTGTGATTTGAGGGATAATTCATTGTTTTTCTAAAATTGCCCGTTAAAAAACTAGTCAAGGGTTTGATTGGAGTCTAAATGATGCAATAAGTCATTCCACCCACTGTCATGACCTGTAACTCAGTCGAATGACTTGTCATATGATAGGTTAGGTTTCCATATGGTCAAGTTGGCAGAGGAGTCAAGTTTTTGGTTTTGGGATGATGCCCTAGGGCTGAGCAATGTGATTTCCCATGTGAAATTTAGGTGTTAAGGTAGGGTTTTCAAAAAATAGTGATGGAACTATCCATGTAATGGATTTGTGAGTTTTTGAAGGGTAATTGTGATGTGTTGGAGACATTTGTTAAGTCAGATTATCCCGAGTGTTATGAGTTTGAGTAAACCCTTTTCATTTTGCAAGTATAGTGAGGGTTTGGTGGATCAACGTCATAGATGTCATGGCATTGACAAATGAATGCGGATTTTGTTTTTTTGGAACACAATTGGTGACTATCTATTGAGTTTGAGTGGAAATTTGGTGTTTTGGAGGAACCTCCTTTGTAAAAGAGGGCTATTTGGTGTCCTAAAAATAGGGGCAGTCTATTGAATCCCTATATTGTTACAAAGAAACCTCATGGAGTCTTTTAGTATGTTGTGTGAGATCATGATGTGAGTCTCGAAAGGTGTCAAGAAGGTATCTGTATGACCTTATTTAAAATATATTGAGAAAAGTCAGGTTTGAAGGCTACTAGCCTTTAGGTGTGTGAATAGGGAAATTTGAGTGAATAGAGTTGAAGGGTTGGTTTCTTGTGTGTGTTTGATCAATTTGAGTTGGTTTGGGGGTATTTACCACCTAGGTTGCTATCACATTTCTAAGTCTAAATCCAAATGAGAAACATGGATTGTGATTTTCAAACATTCTAGAATGAGTACCCGCTTTAAAATGGGTACCTATTCTAAAAAATGAATAGGTACCTATTTTAAAGATAAAAAATGACACACTAGAAGTAGACTCAACTTATTGCACTTACCCAAAACCAGAGACCCAATGCCATTTATTTAATATTTAACAATAAAATTATTTTTGAATGAAATAAAACAGAACATAATTAATGATCCAACCACATATAGATTCCTTGAAAAAACTCTTTCATCACATGATCTTAGATCCACCTCAATCATGAGTATCCACCCTCTTTTAGGCGCCTTGCTTGACATACCATATATGATAAAGGATCCTTGTTCAAAACTGCATTCAAATTCTACAACTCCTATTGCTTTCTTGCTTGCACTCTCACTCTCCATTGTGATCCAATAGTTAAAAAAATGTGATAAATTTTTTAGTAACTTGATTATGGATCCTTGTCTAAAATTACATTCAAAATTTCAAAATTTATAACTCCTACTGACTTTCTTACTTGTACTCTCACTCTCCATTTCAATCCAATAAGCAAAAAATGTGATAATTTTTTCAATAAAAATAATTAAAAACATTAATTAATTCTTTTAATATTTATAAGCCACATGTGATGTAAAAAATATAAACATTAAATCTAAAAACACTATAGAGTGTGGAAAACTACCACAACCTTAATTATTTCATTGCATTTTAAAGTTAAAGCCCAATATGTGGTGTTTTAGTCACTGAACTTTGTTGTATGACTTTTTCGTATCCTATTAGATATTTTGCTTCACCTTAAACACATTGGCCTCTCAAAAAATTGATGGATTTTATACATTTTCTTTCTCCTTTATTGCAAGTACTTTTCTTAGGCCATAACAAACAACAAAATTTGATGGCAAGTGGCATTAAATGTGATAGAGAAAGCACGATGAAATGCAGAAAGAAGATTTAAAAAAAAAATGAGATGAAAGAAAACCACTCACCCTACAATTTTTACTTCAATATACTCACAATACTTGTGAAAGAATGATCTAAAAATATAGAGATTTAGACAAGATTTTTGTAGCCTTTTTAAATAAGAATATTGGTTACAAGTTAAAATTTGTATTCAAGTGTGCGGAAAGAAATGTTTTACCTGTTTGAAAGTTGTTTTTCCCAATGTGAGAAATTTTTTTGGTTGAAATTTTCTATAAAATGAGTGTCTAAAATTTCACAATTGAAAATGGTTTATCGGTGTGAGACAACGGTTTAACATGAGATAGGTTTTTCGGTCAATTGTGGATTGACAAGTCCATAGGGGAAGCCTATCGACTAATTATACCTAAAAAACCATGACATGAGATATGAAATAGTTGAGCTTCCACATGACTCTTCACCTTATGACACTTGGGTTGAACAATGTCAAATATAATGATCAATTATGGTTCCACCCATTCAATTACAAAAGTAACAAAACTATTGACTTTTGGTTATATCATGCATTTAGTGAACCTTATGATTAATGCACAAAGATGGAGGGATACAATATTACCACTATTCATTTTTAAATTTCATTTCAATGAACCACATAAGTACCTTTAAAAATTGCACATGTAGTATGATTTATATGCAATTCCTTTCAATAGCATAAAACAAACTAAAATCCCTCATTTTTTAGTGTCCTCTTTTTTCTCTTCTATGATGTGTTCTCATTATTATGTAATCACACATTGGACTATCAATTACTAAAATTTCATTTCTACAAGATTTGGTTGTCCACATTGGACTATCAATTACTAAACTTTCCTTTCTACAAGATTTGGTTGTCTACATAGTTGATTCAAAGGATAGGTAATAAATATTTTATATTTTCATTGTTATGAACTAGTCATTTAATTTTAGTAATTTATTTCTATTTTTTAAATTTATTTTATCTAATTCAAACATAAATAATGTATAATCATATGTTTAAAACATGCATGGATAATATGTGAGTGGAGAAGAATAAATCCCTCCACTAATCCCTCCAATAAATACCCAACCTATATTTCCTCAAAACCCTCCCAATATTAAAACAAACCTATTAGGATATATTGACAAAGAAAAAATCCAAATCCAAGGTTTGACTAGGAACCTTTAAGAATTTTGTTGCATAAATCCTAATGCAACTCTTTTGTCATCACCAATTTAACTAGATAGATTAGAAAACTAACAAACACATAGAAAGATATATTTGCACTACATTCAAGAGATTAAGGTGGCCAATACTCTGAAAAATCTGAAGTAATTCTCTTGTTTGTGGTATGCTTGTGTTCTTTTATTTTTCTTCTTTGTTGTTGTTTGTTGGTTGTTGGTTGTTGTTGCTTTAATTGTTCTTTTCCTTTCTTAGCAACATTTTAATGCAACTTGATGTAAAGGGTTTTGGGTCCCTTCAAAACCTGTTTTTCCCATATAATCAAAACAAACACATGGAAATATTATAGGGATAAATATAGGTGATTTCATTCTATAGGGTTGTACTGCTATGGTGTCAAACAAAAATATATATCTAAAGAAAAAATTGTATATCTACCAACCCTATAATGCAAGCACAAATTTCATTAAATGTTAAAATATTTTTTATTCATTAGTGTAATCAAAAGAAAATAAGGATGATATTTAAGATTAATAAATAATTCTTAAGCAACCTCCTTTTAACAACAAAAAGGTCCCATTATGCTTCTTTAAAAATACCGACAAGTTTATACTTAAGATGTTGTAGGTTTCTATTTTGATATTATGAAGTTCCAAGTTATAGGTAGAAGCTATCTATATGATACAAATACTAGGTGTCATGCTTTAGA